>JANUFV010125005.1:0-15342 GCA_024757865.1 Epizoanthus scotinus | reverse complement strand
TCATTCATTCATTCATTCATTCATTCATTCATTCATTCATTCATTCATTCATTCATTCATTCATTCATTCATTCAGTCATTCATTCATTCATTCATTCATTCAGTCAGTCATTCAGTCATTCAGTCATTCAGTCATTCATTCATTCATTCATTCATTCATAAACTTTCTCTTTCCCCCATTTGCATGTCTCTATATGAAGTGCACTGCCGCTTGTGGTTGCCTACAACGCTAGTGACTACTGCTCCAGGCAGTTTAGACTCACACTCTCACCTCTCGTGGGAGGTGTATATACATAAATATACGCACCGCTGGATACTGTAGCCGAAGGCTGACAGATCCCTTTAATAACCTACCCGAGCACTTCTACCGAACACAGCTCCCAGATCACACTTGAATTACAAAAGAATAATGCTATCCCTTGAATAAAACGACAACCAGTTTAATACCTGTCGGCTTCTCGAGTGTGGGACGCTGTCATAGGTCGTTTGTGAAGTTGCCAACAGCGAGAAATATGACATCGCGAAGTTGACTGCCGTGCAAGACTCGCTTCCCACTAGGAGTCCAGCTAAACTTATTAGTTTTGTCTACGTATGTTAAAATAGGCCGAGAAAATGACGGCTACGCCGGTTATACAATACGCTAGGATGTGCTTACAAATCAAAGGTTATTGCCCTAGCTATATCCCGTAGTCGTTAATGTTAATGTTTTGAGAAGAGTTTCACGTTTTTGGATATGAAGACACGATTTGGTAGTGTTCCCAATGACATGGTAATGAAAGCAATGTACGGTGTAAGGCCGTGCGAAAAGTTGGATTTTATTCCTACGGAAGCGTATTCCAGTGAGTGATTCCTGTTGATGACCTTGAAGCCGAAAGGTAGGTTTGTTTGTACGTTGATATGGAGACATCTAACCGATTGAGACTGATCGTAAAAGCAAGCAACAACATCTATTTATATACATCATGACTGAATCGCTGTAACAATTTAGCGAAATATTTTTAAAAACTATTAAGATTTAAGCTTGAGTTATTGTCAAAACACTTAAGTTCTGGTCGAATTTTAATTATAATTTCATGGGTGAGACTCTTGTATGAGATTTGTATCTCTAATAGAATGTTTAGAGAATAGTTTTATTACTCACTATCCATTGAAGAAATCTACAAAAAGGATGGGAATTACTTTATTTCTTGTTAGTTTTTAAAAATAATCAGCTTTTTAAAACTTATGACAATTGTTGACAAGGTTCTGTAACATAGCGTCGCTTCTAAATGGCATAACATTAGATTTATCGACACTTGTCGTTAACTTCCACACTATATTCAATAAAACACCCACGATTTGAATCACATCTTAAAGAAAATTCACATAACAGTATCTTCGACCTTCACTGCCCAACACAGAACTTAGTTTACACCTTCTAGACTATGATCTTTCAAGCCGAACCGGTTTGAATCCATGTATATGTTTACAATTCAGAAATCACGTTTGTCACTCCACAAATGGCTCTATAGAACTGTAATTTCTATTGCTGGATTGCAGAGATTAGGTGAAAAACACGCGATCTGCAAATACATCTTTTAATTGCAAAATATCAAAGACATGTTTATTTTCTATACTTACCTCATTTGGTTGTTATTATTTTCAATTAAAATTTACGAGAAATTGAAAAGGAACAAGTTGACTGAATGTTGTCATATTTTGATCAGTAGTTATGGCTCATAATAGTTATTCTTCAATCAAATAGTGCAATTTCCTTGTACTAAAACTTCATCATCATATTCATTCACAACGGATAACGAAGGGAAGCTTCGAGTGTTCTCTTTCTAGGCTCATGAAAATCGACCAAACTCGGTGTTGACGCCAATTAATTGCTTTGGTCTAAGTTTTTGATATTTATCTTTCGAACTGTAATTATATTTTTATCTCCGAAACTCATTTCTGGTCTGAGATTAGAGTTTGCCGTTACCGCTCAACGCCACGCTGTGAGAGTATGTAATGAATTCATATTTTTTCACATTTGTCTTGCCGAAGAGCTGTCGGTTGTAACTGCAAATAGCTCTGCTGCATATACACACACACTTGTCTTTAGTAAAATAGTTGACAAACTCGCGAGGCACGCACGTCCGGTAAACATACGCAAAAGTATTCGCAGCAAAACATTTCGATAAAGAACGAAAACAACCGTTTATCTACAAATTCTAATATCTAATGAAAACGCTGTGATTGAAAATCGTTTGAAGTGGGCATAACAAGTTTAATATAATTTGTTCTTAAAGAGTGGTATGACAAATAACATTACGCTATCATTTAAAGGATTTCAAAACAAATAATATTTGATCGTTTGCTTTTTACATTGCAAATAATTCGCTTTGAATCTTAAACTAACAGAAGCGATGTATGTACAAACTATTAAAATGTTATTCCTTCGTGTGACTCGCTTGCTTTGCAGGCAGACCGCCCGCCGATTTATTGAACCGTATTCAAACCGTCCTTCCTGTTTTCTGCTGAAAAGTCTTGCTAAATCAAGCTAAAACCTGGCGATTAACTGGCCTGCTATCTTATTCGATAGCCAGACGAAATCCCGGTTAGGCCAGCCAGTATTGCTTGAGAATATTCGATTCTAACCAAGATATAACTCAGTAAAGACCAATTAACAGTGACCTCGAGGCGACATATTACCCTGCTTTGTTCAGTCCGTATCTTAACCAACCACGTTAAACATTTACTCTGACGATATAACTACAAAATCTCAGCGACTGAGAAAGCGGCCCTCGAAGTTCTCATATTGTGGTGAAAATTTTCAAAAAATGTACTTCGAAATCTCAAAACTGTATTCGTTTGGCTCGAATGAACAATGCAAGAGCACACAAGACCCCACTTGCTAACTAAATGAATACAGATGTTTTTTGTTGCTTTGAAGGCACCGACAAAGAAAACAAATCGAGTTGGTGGCCAGTCTTGCGAGGAGTGTTGCAAATCCGTCGAATGTCCGACCCGAGCAGATTTCAAGGCTTCAGTGTACCACATGGTTCTCGCCAAGCTAACAATTTACTTGTGGTTTTATTCCAGACGTGTTATTTGCTAATTTGTGTACAATGTTGTTAGCACTTGGACGTGTTGAGTATATCGCGACTAGGATAAGCTAAATAGCTTAGTGATAGCTATGCATAAATTTCACGAAGTATGCTTCCGGCGCTAGTTTGCTTTTGGCTTTTGGAGTAATTTAGACCCGACACTTTTCAGCCTTTGTAGTCCTCATCTCTCAACGCCTGTCGTTCTCGATTACAAGAACGTCTAGCGTTAGATAACCCGCCATTTCGCAAGAGAGATGAAATTGGCTCCCAGCATGCAAGCCATGAGGTAATTAGTTAATATCATATCAAACAAAGCCTTATCTCCTGGATCTAAGGCCGACGATTAAAATGTTTACTTTAGCACTGACAATGACGCCCAGAACAGAGATTTTTATAGTTCAGACGACCGGTATTAGTAGTGGATTTTCATTGTTAAATCCGATCTAAGGCGATTAGATGTTGCTTAACCGAAACCTGTCATTCGGAGCCCTGTCGAGAAATTGAAAGACTAAAGCCATCACGACAGCGCTGAGCAAACCAATTAGAAACCAAATGAGCAATCTGCGAGAGAAAAATTAATTTTCACAATCTTATTAAGTAGCTTAGTTGTTTTATTTCTCTCTTGTCTCAAGCCACTCCTCCTAAACAATGCTCACAGTTTCTGTCCCTTGTCGCTTCTTTCTTTTAATCAATACTTCGGGCAAAAGACACAATACGATAATACGGATCCCACGAAACCCTTTGTTCCGGGCTTTCCCGCAATGATTAACTGTTATGTCAAACGCCAGGGTTCCTGTCCATTCAAATTTAAGTTTCGTATTTTAGCAACGGGAGCTCTCGAATCAAACTAAGAGCTTCTCGGTGACAGGTACAGAAGTTTAACGTGAAAAGTAGTCCCGGGTTTACATTAGGACGCACCAGGCACTCTGACTCTGGGCAGATTCTGTCTTGAAGCAAAGCTAGAGTTACCGCAAGTGTGACCGATTGTTTTTGTTTAAAAGCGAACTAAGTATTCAGTAGATACCCGCGCAGTTAACGGGCCCCGTTGACTTCGCTTTGTTTGGTACATATGGAAAATATA
The DNA here is from genome assembly GCA_024757865.1 of Epizoanthus scotinus. Taxonomy (NCBI): domain Eukaryota; kingdom Metazoa; phylum Cnidaria; class Anthozoa; order Zoantharia; family Epizoanthidae; genus Epizoanthus; species Epizoanthus scotinus. The sequence continues at coordinate 11,187 of JANUFV010125005.1, read as the reverse complement.
TTTATCCAACGAGTCTCATTTAAAACAGCATGACAAAGCAAATTTAGAAAAGTAAGATTTCATCCTAAAATAATAAAACTAGCAATCGAATTTTGTTGGCGTGATGCTTTGTGACTAAGAGAAATTATTTCAAGTAAATATGTAATATTTATCCAAGCAACGATATATTTTAAATTAAGAATTTAAAATTATTGGCAGTTGAAACGAAAATATCTGCTTAGCTTGTAATGAAGGCGTATCGGCTTTGCAGCTAAGCATGCTTGCTCTTTAAATGCATCCTCATTTTCAGTTAACAGACGGCTTTATAAAGAAACAAGACGTGTCTGTTAAGCCTGACTGAGACAAGTTAAACTAACAAACTATCCTACCGCTCAATTCCGACTAAAGAATCGTCTGTAGCCTGTGGGAGGAGCGAGTTCTTAGCGTAAATGCATTGTCTGCGGTTTAGCCAACTTAATAACCCAAGGATGAAACGATTTAAAAATCGTGTAGAGAATAACAAAACACGACTTCGACATTTCAAATTTACCAGTACTATTCAATATATATATCCTCTCAGCCTTTAGTTTAAACCTTTACTGCTTTCCTACTGCGCTACAAGTCCTACACGACGGTTATCTCCTTATGAATATGATGGTGAACATTGATAGCACTAAATTAATCCTTCCGTCCACTGGTTTAATATTTGTTTGTTTTGGCGGAAAGTTTCCTCCATTTTCAGACCAAATGAGATTTTGAGTATCTAGGAATCCGGATTATTCTTAAACCGTACACCATCGCCGATATTTTTTTGTTTAAATCTTCAGCAAAACGCGTCTCTCCCGAACCGAAGACACTTGATATTCCGATAAGGACATTAATCACAAAATTTGCTTAGCAGTTAGTGACCTTAAAAGTAGCGAAGTGGCTTTAAAATAAAAAAGCTCAGTTTAATGCTCTGATACCCGTGTCATTTTGCTCTCATTCGTGCTATAGCATGACAGAATTAATTCCAAGTAACCGGTGTAAACACGGGAAATTTCTTCTAGGGGGCCAACGCAGTTTGCTCTCGAAAATGGTAACATCACAGACTGTGCTGAAGAGTACTTACAACAGCTCGGTTCGGTCTTAAGTCAGTTCTCATCTTTACTCTTATTCTATCGTTTAGCAGGAGAAGTGTTCAGCTGGCTATTAGACAAGTTATTATTTTCGTGATATTTAGAAGTAGATGTTTCACTGGACGCCACGTCGTGTCTATACGGAATCAACGAACGCCCTCTCTGCACGCGATACAAGAGTTAGGGAAATTTCTTTAGCTATTTTTTAGCACCGATTTCGAACTCAAAATTGAAGGGAAAAGCTTCATTTCTTTCCTTTTTCCCCTGTGATTATTCTAGCTAAGGAATGGCTAATTTTTTTCTTCTTATGCGCCTTAATAAGAGGCAGGACACCGAAAAGCTATAATTATAGTTTTCATCAAGCATTGGAAATTGCAATGATTTCATTTTCGCTAGTGCACACTACAGTCCCTACTATGCTTATATAAATATATTATTGGACAATGAATCCGTTGGTAATGACAAGCTTTCCTGCAGGTTCTCATGACATTAACCGAGTTTATGGCCGCAATGAAGTAAAAATTAATTGAGCTCTTCTACTGAGATGTTTCACGATTATAAATTGTGACTTTGTGATGTCGGCATTCATAGCAATAAACGCCTTCCTCGCAATAAATATCAAATGTGTTACCAGGACTTACTGAAGCCTTCTTTACAAGCATGTCCTAAGAGTAATAAAAGAAAACTTTTTAATGGACGAGAATATTAAGATTTTGGAAATCAGGTCCTGAATGACACAACAAAAGAAAAACTCGGTAAGCGAATGAAACTGGTTGCTAACTGCCCGTAGCTGTCAAATGCCGTACATTAACAGCGTGAACGAGAAAATATTCGGTAAAGGTTAACATCACAGAAGTCGGTGGTTTAAAGCTCAAGGCAAAATTCAACTGAAGACATCTGAGTAAAATCACCAAATCGGCTTTTTTGTTTATTTTTCTTATTAAACTTGAGTTGTCTACATAAAGCAGAAACACTATTTGCACCTGTATGTTTTATATTACATTAAAAGCTAACCATTAAACGGGAGGCTGATTCAAATGTGTGTATCACCCTTCTAAACTACACTTCTATATGTAATAACCACAAAGACATTTATTTTACAATATTTGTTCTCTCTTTGTCAAAATGTAAGAACATAAAACAAGACGGAAGAGTTTTATTTAACCGGCAATTAATTCTATATTGTTTGGAGAACAAACAAGAATACTTTGTGGGATGGCTAGCTTCAGTGTAACCAGTTATCTAGAACTTTCTGTGTTCTACGCTTGTTAGACTGACGATGTAGTCAGCCCTGATAGCTTCTGTCGGGCTCCACTAAATACAGCTACTTGCTGTTGCCTTCCTCAGCGTGGTGTTTCAAACTCTCTTCAAATATCTACTTATATGTAAGACAAGTACTTGACATGTAAAACCTTGTGCTAGTTTATATGCCAATAAATTGGCACCGTCTTTTCATAATCATTGTGTTCTCAAATAACTCAAAGGTTGCTCGTGTGAAAACGAATGCATTGTGTATGGGCAGAAAAGTGCTACGAATCTGTCAAGAGTGCTGATATTTACAAAATTTGGATATTTTTGATTTCCAACGCAGCTGCGATCCTCTGTATATACATTACCTAAATTCTTTAAAACAACATAGAAGGAATTGAAAGATAAGTTTATTCTCTAAGTACCTATCTATCTCCTCTTTCACTCCCACTAAGTACTGCATGTCAATAAATCTATTTTTTTATGTCCTCCAAAAGATATGACTCTCATTTCTAGTAATATCAAAAGGCTACTAGTACTACTTATTTTCAAATACATCTTGTTTCAATAAATTCTGTGTTGTGATATAAACACTTTACTATAGCATGCAGAATAGAACTTGTCTGTGGATTGTAATCGAGTTATCGCTCTCCTATTTTGCCAATCGATCAACATCTAAAATATTTCCTTTCTCTAATAGTTTATGTATTAGCAGGAGTACCATTCTTGATTTTTTCCTGGGTTTGAGCGCGTAGGAGAAGGTGACCTAGTCACGGAATTCCCGGTGGAGTCTCTGTCTCCAGATACATTCTCTCTCTGGTTCTGTCCGTTTGTCATTGGGGGCGAGAGAGGTCTTAAGCTTCCAGATTCATGTAGCTTCATGTGTTTTCTCAGAGAGCTTGGGTGCGTATAGCTTTTGTTACACCCCTCCATTCTGCAGATGTATGGTTTGTCCGAGGTATGGACGTGCGAATGCTTCTTTCGGTCGCTCGAGTTTGCAAATCTTCGATCGCAGCCAGGGAATTCACAGACGAAGGGTTTCTCACCCGTGTGTGTTCGTTTATGAATTTTCAAGTTCTCTGACCGCGCAAAGAGCTTCCCACAGCCAGGGAAAGGGCAGGGGAATGGTTTCTCCCCAGTATGCACTCTAATGTGGTTCACAAGTTTATACTTGGCTTTGAAAGGCTGCCCGTTGCGAGCACATTCTTGCCAGTAGCATACATGAAGGTTGGAGTCGTTGGAACTGACATGCTCGTCCGAAATGTGAGTCACTAAGTCAGACATCATAGTAAACTGGTTCCCACAAGGCTTCCTCTTGCCCTGGACAGGATTTTGGTCGATCCAAAGACACGTGAGAATTTGGTTTGTCGGTTGTTTGATGGGTAAAGGAAGATACACGCCTGTAGGAGTCGCTCCAGGAAACCCGCCGTGGTCTATGAAAGGACCCAGACCTTGTGTGAAACGATCAGGTCGATAAAAATCTGCAGCAGATCTCCGTCCGTAGCCAAGGGAACTGTTGAGCGCCATTGAATGACCGTGGTGAGTGGATACGGGCTCATGGCTCGGAGGAAGAGAGCTGTAGTGAAGATGCGAAGCTCCAGGAACTTCGCCAAGGCTCTTATGTGTGACAGCGTGGTGGTAGTTGATGTTGTTCCCGTGCAGAGCCGCTGCGGTCGGCGGAGTGGCAAACATGTTATGCCTGTGAGAATGTGTGTAGTTCGGAGCGTTGGACGTGATGGCTTCACCACCGTGTAACGCCATGGATATCGAGTGAGATGCAGCGATGTTCGACGCGGGTAAATGTGGATGCGATTCCTGATGGTGAAGAAAGTCATGAGGGTTATAACCAGGCGAAGACATATGCCGATAGGCAGGAAACGAATGGTAAACACTCTGCTGTGATGACATGCCAGGAGGCTTCTGATCGTAGGGAATGCCGTCAGGAGCAATTCTCGCTGAAAGTCGCAACGACGAGAGATGACCGCCAGCATCCATTAAATGGTTCATTCCTGAGACTGAGTCTTCTTTTCCGCCCTCGATGTGAAATCCTGCGCCTACTGTTGAGCATCGAGTGGAGTTCTCTTGACTAGCTTGCTGTGTTCTCGTCGTGTCGTAGGGTAGAATGCAGCGCTTGTCGAATGGCCCGTCCATATTAAGGTTTCTTAGGGCATTGAATATGGATAAGCTGGCCGGTGTGATGTGTATATAATCAGTGGCAGGACTTTTATTAAGAATATCCTACGCGAAATGTTTGAGTGAGCCAGCATATGTTACACCGTTAAGACACAGCGGGAATCCAAGCTTGACAATTGTCTTAAGGACTCATCGGCTTCTCTCACGCATGCGCAGTTATGTGATCCTGTAATATTTTATGATTAGCTGTCACCTGCTGAGCTATGGTTATGTCTCTAATTGTTTGATAGCTTCGAAAAACACGCTATATTTGGCATAGTTTTTTATTGACTTAAAAGCCATGGTAAATCATTCCATCTGATTTTCTTCCACGAGATCCTGTTTAAGATTAGCACTTCTAAAGCGGATATACAGAGTTGATATTGTTGAGAAAAGACAGGCTGTGCTTGTTGATAGCGGCCGGGAAAGACACTTTGCTAATTCTTGATGAGTTGAGGTTCTCTCGCAGGTGATGGAAAGCTGATCGACACTTGGGTGGGACAAATTTGAATAGCTCAGCTGGAAGTCGTAAACACCTTCAAGCAATAGCTTTCATGCGTCCCCTTGCTTGTTATGTACATAGAAATACTCCGCTAAAAACAACGACGACTACAGCTAATTTCGCCCCAATTCACAGTACTTGCATTGTAGCTGCTAAAAGTGATAAAAGGTGTGAAATCGCTTAGTTAATGGATGCGCGCGAGCTGTCCTCTGTCAAGATAAAATTATTAACACCACATGCGACACGCCAGTATTGACCGAAGCTACGGGGTATTGTAAGGTTTTGCTTTGCCGAGGACAAGCTCCCGCGGCTAGCTCTTTCAAAGAAGTGAGAACCTCTCTCCTCGATCTGCAGGAGCTTTCAGTTATCAACACTGCCAGTTGTAGAATTAGCGAGAAGAAATATTTTTTAAAGAAGGGAAACCCTTTTGACCCAAGTGTCAGATGTTATCTGCGTCAAGTGTACGAGACTAATTACGCGATAAACACCAGAAGTATCGCTCCAGATACGAACTCGAAAAGTTTATATTCTTGTTGCAGAACTAAGAATCGTTAATATGCTGAGATTCCCTGTTTGCGCACAGTGGAACCCGAGTGCTCTCATTGTCACAAATATCATGCCATGACTGTGATGTCCTTGTGGACCGCGAGTGTATATATTGACACGCTCGCGCACACGATATCAAAGAGCTTGAATAAATACGCTTCGCTACGAGTAACTGAACAGGATCTGCACTTTTAATTGAATACATTCACACTCACTGTCTCATTAATTTCCGTGTTTTGTTCATTAATGTGCCGGGGATAGAAGCGCAATATTAGTTTCCAGAAAAAAGACAGTTTCTTACTATATCCCGCTTTGTATATAATTATTTTCGATTGTTATTGAATTTTAAGTGGCAATTGACAAGTTCGTATTGTTGACACTACAAGTATGTCGACCGGGTTTTAACACTTGTCCGGCTGAATTTTCAAAATCGAAAATTTTCAAATTTTATGAAATTGCAAACTCATTAATTTTAAGAAACAAGTAACACCAAACACTCCTGCTCATCAAGATAAACAAAATGAGTGGTCATTTTAGAGGTTTTCGTCAAGTACTTCAAAAGTTAGGACAGTTTTGGTTTTTGCAAAATCGTCTTCAGCAGGGCAAGAGTTAATACGAGACTGAAGTGTCAGACTGAGATGAACACGCTTCGAGATAAGCACGTAGAAAATGTCGGATATACCCACAATCAGCTAATGCCGTTCTAGTTTGCCGTTCTAGTTTGCCGTTCTATGAGCTCCGACACAAACTGATGAAATCTCGACACCGCTGAGGGCGACCCGTGACTCTTTCACACTGAATAAAGCTGTGAATACCACTGGATTCAAAAGACAAATGAATAGAAAAAGAAATGGCCAATGATTGTAGAAAAAAGAATTGTTAATAAAAACATCCTCATTGACTAAGCTAGGTGTTTACTGAGCTTAACAAAACCCTTCTTTGAGCGAGCGAAACAGTCCTTTTTGCTTTAATTAATCCTCGCAAAGTGTAAGTAAAATAAACATTTGTAGGTGTAAAACTACTAAAAATCATATCGATTTTAGACGGGCAAATTTATCATTAAAATACAACATTGACTCGTTGAAAGGTAAATGACCGCGAGCCACCTGCCAGACAGATGATTTACCGGGCTATATTAAAGCATTTCGGACCAGATGGCCGGTCAATCCGTTCAAAAACTGAAAAATAAATTGAAAACTAATTTGAGTGCACAGAATTGAAAATTATTTCAATTTAGCTATAAACGGAACCCGTTTTTTTTATATATCGCGCTCTCCAAGCAAAAGGTACACGACTTTATCAAAAAAAATGTATGTAGCACAATTGCACAAGGCATGGCAAGGAAAGTTCCAACCGTTGTCTTGCGTGCTTGAAATACTCCACGTTTTTCACAGTTGGCTATTAAAGCTCACGCGAGCAGTTTCAATAACCCCACAGTTTAATCTAGTATTTTGGAAGCCGTTTCTTTAGGCCCCGTTGGTTGGATGTATACAAATTGTTAGACTCAAGCCGACCCCCCCTGTACAGAAAAAAGGTTGCCATAATGCACAAGCAAAGGATTTGGTATTTATTAGCCATAAATACAAGCACGTTAATACAAGGGACAAGGATGCCTGCAAAGTTATAAATAAACTTGGAACAAATAAATAAAGGTACATCTTAAATGCATTTTTATCCCAGGAGTCGATGAGTGGACGCGCTGAACACATACTTACATAAAAGTTGACAGATCTTGTTTTAAGGTCGACATTGTAGATTTATCGCGTCTTTTTATATAAGTTTAGCAATTTTTACGACATTTTCACACCAGTACGCAAACATTGGAACATATGTTGAGTTACTAATGGCATCACTTACATTATCACGGCTTCCGTTAGTTGAAAAGTTACAACCTTTTCACCTAGTTTAATGAGAGATTTTAACTTCTTTTCCATTTCGACAAAGTTTTATTAGTCGCGTGTCTGTGTTAAGTTAATGGAACCGCTCATTCCCTAAAGTGCAATTGAAGTTACCACTGATATAATCAAAATCAATCCATTTATTCAAATATATTTATTGAAATGAGCTGCGTATCGAGGACAGCCTACAAGGTCACTTCCGAAAAAGCAATTAAAACTGCTTGTTTACCCCAATTGGCGCGGCTTTTTTCTATCCTCCACTGAACTCTCATAGCATGTCAAATTAATTTTCCCAACACTATGTTCCCGCGTTTCAAATCACTCTAAATTCATTAACACTTAGTATTCCGCCCGTAATTTTCGGCATTGCCCGGAATTAGAGCTGGTTCATGAAATATTATCAAAGAGGCCAGGGATTAATGAGAACCTTTGTGGCAACACTCCGTTATTAAATGTGCCTGAGTTTTGTATTTAAACTTTTGTCTTACCGACGAAGTGAAAGAAATAATCATAATGACAGATTAAACATAATTCTAAGCTTGAGGTTCCGTGGTTAGGGTATTTGCCGATAAAGCTCTGAAGTAGTGACAGCTGAGAGGATTATTGCCTGCTAAGCATCCGTTGATTTTCAGCTCCGATAAATTTGTGCAGTTGTAGATAAGGGTGCGTCATAGACACTTCCATGGTCTCCCTTTAAGAAATGAATTCTTAGAATTTGTTGTGAAGTGAAAGCAAACACAATGTACAACTACAAAAAAAATAAAGATAAAAAAAAATGCATTCAAAATCCAGCATTATTTTTTAGAGTCAGGTTTCGTAGTGAAGAGAAATGGCAGAGCTCAATATACAACTTCTAAAGCGACTGACAACATTTGTCTAATCAATTAATTCTAATATTAAAAAGAGCAGCTTTATTCCCTTTTTACCAAGGAACAAAAGCCACAGCTCAATATATTATGACTCGGCTTTCTTCTTTCTTCTCAGTCTTACAATATAGTCTTTCAATTCCAATCTATAGCTGAACAACTGTTCAGGATATACCTAGTATATACGATTTAATATTGTTCTCTCTTCTTTCAAGCCCAAATAGTCAGTTGTAATAGTATATATCGACAACCATTCTTTGTAAATATATTCCAAATTTGTACAATAGTGTTTAACAAACTAGAATATAAGCCCTGAGTAAACAGAACAAGATTTACACTATGTAACACAAAATATTTGGATTTCGTAGCGTAAAGATTAGAGTTCCATAATATTTGAGAAGGAAAGATTCAAACGCGTTTGAAAAGAGCAACATTTTCCCAGCTCATTCGACAATCACTGCTCCTTTTAATCACAATGTATTTGTTTCAAAACATAGATTAATTGAAAATACTTTAAGGTAACTAGGATAAAGCTTAAAGAAAGCGCAAATCGCGTGTTCGTATTGTTGTCTGTACGGTGTAAAGAAAGTTACATTGGTAAATTCTTCTGACGACAACAGAAATACTATATAGAAGTTGTGAACGTTATGAATACCTAAGTAATCATTATTTCACTTGTTCTTTGTCTTCTGTTCCCTAATAATGGCCCTTGTCCTTGACTAGCAAAAATGCCCGATTCAAAACGAAATTAAATATATAAAGTTCTCGGCCATTACGTAGGGCGAAAAAACAAAGTGTCATTACCACTCGAGAGAAAGTTCTCGCGAATATTTTCTCGCGTGTTTTTACCAACACTGGCCGTTTGGTTTCTAATTTTGTAAATTTCACACTTTACATTTACATACAAGAATGAAAACTACTGCAATTATGACATCAAAGGTTATTGAAACCTCGGGGTGGCCTTGGAAACACGCAGGTATTGAAAGGAACCTGGGGTACAGAAAGCCACACGAAATCTATTCATTCGCTGTGCGTTGTCAAACATCTCTCAATCTGGCCACGAATATCAGCCAAATTGCTTGGTGGAGACGTTAAATGGTGCTCACGCTTGTTACAAGTCCATGGTTGTTATTTTGCCAACTAATTTAGAATTATAACGCAGATATGGCGGAACAATGTAAATAGGCAAGTTGTTATTGTAAATTACTTCAAGGTGTGGCTGTTTGGTGAAAATAAAGTTGCCAAGATTGGCTTTGCATGACTAATGAGTGATGAAAATGTTTTGGAAACTGCCAAGGAACAGTGAATTCTTCGAAGCGATATAACTGAATAAATATACACTAAAACGAAATATTCGAGAGAGAGAGAGGTTAGAGAGGAGAAAGAGAAGAGACTGAGACACACAGAGATATCACGAGAGACAGACAGACAGACAGACAGAGAGAAAGAGGGAAGAGAGAGAGAGAGAGAGAGAGAGAGAGAGAGAGATTTGATGAAGTATTTGAACAGTGTCGAAGCCTACAATCGTTTTCATAAATGCATTTATCACAACGGTAGGAATAGCGTATCGTACACCGTGCTTTCTTCTGTCATTTCCGTTTTGAGCATAGTATTAATTAACACTATTTTACTCCAATACACAGTGTTTCTGTCGGTCCCCGTGCGTGTCCTGCTGTTGAGTGTCATAGGAATAACAATATTTTCAATATCGTCAACGCAAAAATAAAGCACTTTGGTACTTGACTTTCTCTGATTTTCAGTAAAATACTTCTTCGTTTTGAAATCACATCAGTAGCTATTAAACTTCAAATTTGTAGCTTGCTATTAGCGATTGTAGCTTTAATACTGGCATTTTTTTAGTTTTTGCATGGTGTGATTTTTATAGTTGGCTCGCTGGTGGTGAAGCCGCCAAGTCTCGCACCCCATGAAATTCGTGTCAAAAAAAGAAAGCTGCTAGACATATGGCCAATAGTCTTGATCCACAAACTGCTGCGATGTTAAGATCGCTTTGACAGACCAGGAACGTCATAGCCTTCAAAAGAAACAGTTTTGAATTGTCGTCTTATTTCGCGTCTTGCCTTCATGGACAAAAGTACCGGCAGCTGAATTCCTGCTACAAAACATTCTGATGTAAAAAATCGAACGAAGGCGCAGATCAAACGGAATTATGGCTTCAGTTTGGAATACAATTGGCGGTTTAAAATCTCTTTTGTGGATGGAGATAGAACTCTGCTACCCAGTGCCATAAAGGAGGCATCTGAAGAACGAACCTTCATAACTCTGACGGCCATTTTGTCTCGTATATATACGTAATGCGCGCATACACAGGGTGAAGTAGAGGATTTCTTCTTACCAGCCATACCACGAGTTTGGAATTGAAAGTCAAGCTATCATTGGTAAGGCGAATTTATATTTTAAGGTTTTGTGATAGTATCTAAAACGATTTCACTGGGATTCAATTCTTTGTAGAATCTAGTACAATACCATTAGTGCATGCTCATCAATAAACGAGCTTTAGTTTTGACTTTTATATTTATTCATAATTATTACCAAAAATATTATATTTCAAATAGTCACTCTTGGACTTTATCTCGCACATATAATTCAGTTTAAATTCATACCACCGCCACTGGAATGTAATATTTGGAATTAAGAACCATCCTTAATACAAAATTAAACATTTCTAAAAATTAAAAACATTTCCACCATTTGTAAACGTACTTTGAAATATGTCAGTCTGATCATCGATTACACAGTTTTGTTGGTCCAAGAGTTCTCCTCTATTCGCCACTCCAGAAACTACAAAAAGACTGGGCCCGTCTACCCAAACGATCCCAGAAAGCAACGCTCCAACGAGA
>JANUFV010125004.1:0-23685 GCA_024757865.1 Epizoanthus scotinus | reverse complement strand
CACAGGCACAGGCACAGGCACAGGCACAGGCACAGACACAGACACAGACACAGACACAGACACAGACACAGGCACAGACACCGAGACAGACACAGACACAGACACAGACACAGACACAGACACAGACACAGGCACAGACAAAGATACAGGCACAAGCACAGGCACAAGCACAGATAAGCAGAGGCAAAGGCAAAGAAATCGCCACTTCACAATATTAAATAAAGTGATTATTTGTCTGTACTTTTTCAGTTCAATTTATACATATATAGCTAGCTCGTCTCTGTGCTACATTGTCAGTACCTCATTAACCCAAATTCACAATGCAACAATTCGCTCTATCAATTACACTGCTAAAGTTATCAATTCTCCATTGAGTCCTATAAATTATAATTGTTTTTCTATTTTGAAGCTCCGAGATAAATCATGCCTCATTAGTTACACTTAATTCATGCTTACTTCACGAGGCTAGCAACACAAAAGTAAATTAATATCAGTTGAAAATACAAATAATTGACTGAAGACGCCGCAATCCGTTCATGGGATGATCACGCCGGGTGTTAATCAACCCGATTATTGATTCTAATTATGAATCATAACTAATTACACCCTTTCGCAGAACTAACCGTTTTACTCCTCAATGAAAATATGTTATTTACAAATCTATATTAGCTTCAAACAGAGAATAGCATGGACTATCTTAGCTTTCAATGCAGCCTCTCTTATTTCTCTGGCTGCATTGGGGGTTACGACTATTTCTCATACTCCTCGCTAAATGTATAAAGTAATTACTTTGCTAACAAACAAAACACAACCCATTCTAGATTACACTTGTTTTCTTTTTTATAAGAACACACTTAATAAGAACATTCAGGCTGAAATCGCCTAAAAAACAAGAACAAAACAAGAACAAACTGAGGCTGAAATAAAACTTCATTCGAAATTTTTATGCTGAGAGTTGAGTGTAAGAACAAGAAGAAAAACCACGAGATACAACACACAATCAGTTAGTGAATAATATAGTGTTCCTAATAATTTTTATAATCTTGAAACAGTATAAACAAGAAACTAAAGAAATTTTAGGCTGGTTAAAATGCCGAGTGAAAACACAGCCAATAAGAACAAATATGAACATTTTGAGCCTGAAATTGTCAAAAAGATAAGAACACTGAGTCTGAACAAATTTTTACTGTTTTTTATAAAAAAAAAAGTTTAGTAGATATACCTGACCTAGGATGTCTCGCAATTAGACTCATTCACTTGAAATCAATAGAAATTAGTTATATGGTTCAACTTTGTTCAATTGGTTCCGTCAGGACGCTTCGTTAAGTGAGTGTTCTCAGCGGGAAAACTTTGGAAAGTGAGTGGATTAAAATCAAATTCAATAGACCTTGTTAGCAGATGATGTGCACCTTTTGAATTACGAATGGCGGCCTCTCTAGCATCTTTTTAACACTCTTTCAAGCAATAGTTTTCAAGCAGGGAGTCCTTGGGTTCGCAATAAACTTGATTTCCCTCGTCACAGGAGTCCATAAAAAGTTCAATGGATATGTTCAAGGGTTTAGTAGAGCGAAATATATTATGATTTATGAATAATTGAGTAACATGATTCAATAGCTAAGCAAGTAGATACATTCAAAACTGAAATCGAATGCCGCAAATATCCAGTTTTGTCCGACTAGTCGAGACTCGTACCTATAATCTGACCCAGTAAAGCTTAAACAGAAGTCAATAATTTATACATATATAGACATTTCAGTGTATAAAATATGTTGTCAGAATTGCATATTATCAAATTGAACTTTACTCGGAAGCATAATAAGCATAATAAATCTGGATTCTAAAAACTGCTAATCTCACTATCTCACTTATCTCAATATCTCGAAAATTTTTGGTTTATATCATATTTTAGTCCTGCATAATTATTTTAATTACATTTTTAAAAAATGGTTCAAAGCTTGAAATTTTGCCAACTATATAGCAAAATATTTCTAACATCGTCAACATAAAAATGACAATAGTTCTGATAATCTAATAATTGTTTATGTAAACAGCTGGGTTCGAACTTTTGATTACTCTTCTAATGAACTTCGTATCATAACGACCCAAAATAGTCCAGAACAGTTGATTACTGGGCCTATAAGTGACTCTGGAGTGCTTCGTATTTATTTTTCCTTATTGATCTTAGAAGTCCTTAAATTTAAAACTAATTACACTAAGGGTAATATCATATCAGGGGAGATGTTATAAAATTCATTAGATGAGCTCTGAGAGGATTTAAAGCGCAAATAAGTTAGCTTGACCGAGTACAGTCAGTCTTCTCAGTTTCAACGCGAATTGCACGCTGGTTGATCAATCTTATTTTCGCTGTGATGTCTACACTAAAATATGACATTATTACAATTAAACTATGTTACAGGCGTTACAGACATAATTTAGTGAAAGAATTCGCACTACAGATACATATGTCAGTGATGAAATTCACTTGTTTTAATTCATGGCTCTCCGTTGAAAAATAAACTTTTTATCAGTACTGCCTACGTGAGTTTCGCAACAGTCTTGATGGTGCGATAAGTCTTTCGTTTTGTGGCAATTTTCATATCTCTAAAGCTCTGTTTTGATAAGACCTGTAGCCTCTACCATGTGATATCGTCATTGACAGTCCCACAAGAAAGATAAGCAAGATCTTGAAATAGCATAGGAAATGTCTCTTATCAGCTTAGTCCAAAGTCTGACATCTTTATTATACATAACACTAGCCAACATCAGTCTGGCCACTAAACGAAACATGCTCTATAAGCCATTTTCACTGATAACGCTCTAAGATTCGACTGTCCGTGTAGAGACATATAAACTAATTAGTACAAACACGTTTAGCGTTGAACGAGTTGAAGTTGTTACATGAAAAACTATGTTTTAGGAGCGGAACTCGTTAGGAGCGAGTATATATATGCTTCTATTAAATGTTTCTAGTTTTAAAATCAACGCAGCGAAGGACAAACAAAAATAGCTCAAGAGTTTAAATAGACTGTCGATAAGTGTTAAAGTAAATGGAGCTAGGGAGGTCGATTTTACAGTGACCTTAGAAACAGAACTGTTCGCTACTAGCTGCTCCACATCTGGTACGGTTTGTGATAATGAAAGGGAAGTAACTGATTCCATCTTGTCACCGTTTATTTGCTTTTGTTCACGTAGCCTGCCATACCATGTGCGTTGGCGCTAAAATCAGGGAAACCACACATTGTCGAAAAACTTGAAACACGACCCTAGACCACCCACTTCAAACAGACAAATTTTGTCACAGTGAAAGCTGCCATGGCAGTACCTTTTTAAAATTACTTTCATTTTATACTTAGGAGACTTTCTATTTACTTTAGCTAACAACTCTTGACAGTTCCGGAGCGTCGGAAACAAATTTTTTGTAACTCGTAGCAACCTTGACGGATAATAAAGTTATATATTTTTTTTACCCTGGCGAATACACAGCGTGAAAACAAGAATAAAGCGTAGAGTACTTAAACTTTCTTGGTTTTAAAAACATTATTCTCGGAAACCCAGGGTCAGTTCGTCGGGCACGAGAGAAAATGAGGTTGAGAGAAAAAAATATTTTTTTCCCCCGCGCGTTTCTTTCGCCCCACAATCCGAGGTCGAGCCGGGATGGTTAAAATTTTAAGTTAAAAATCGTTTGAGACTCTCAGAAGCTTGTTTGTTTCAAATATTTTAACCGGCTGTGCAAACTTGGCACATAATTGAGGGTTAAACTATTCACAAGATTATTTACAGTTTTACAAGAGTTATAGAATAATTTAATACAATAAACAGGTCGGCTATGGAAAACAGAGCAGCCTCGACAAACCATTATATAATTATACAGTTGGTGATACTGTCTGCGAGTCTAACTAATAATAATTATACTTGTACCATGCAACCACATTTGTCAGCAAGTATTAAACATACTCACAGGCTTACTTCGAATTTGTGCTGATTTGATTTGTACAAAAAAAAAACAGCTTCAAAAACAGGGAGGAAGTGAATATAATCATAATGGTTTCGTCATACTTACGTCTGTGGGCCAAAAGTAAACTCCTATACAGCGAAATTACACTGCTAACAACAACATCAAGGACAAAAAGAGACAATCCTTCCTAATTCTTGTCCTCAAAGCTTTTGTTCGCTAACTCAATCCCAAAAGCAATTAAAAGATCTAGAAATGATGGAGAATGGGTTAAGCTACAGAAAGGGATCCTGCCATTTTAACAGTTTTGCACAATAGTCCGTCTTGCTAATAGCACCATTGTCATTGAATCCAGCATCGCTGCGCCACAGGGAATTAGTAATATAAAGTGAATTTGGTTTATCCTAAATAGCTTTTGTTCAGACAATTTAAAGCTTTGTTCGTCACACAAATTATGTCCGGAAATGTACATTTGCACGCATGTTTTAATTCCGTACCGTTCTAAAATCAAAATATAGAACCAAATTCATTGATGATTCAAAAACAGTGGGTTGATTTCCGTTTGTTGAATTTTGTTGTGTTTATCGCTATAAAGAAATTTCGACTACAAACTAAAAATCTTTGCTTATAGTCGCAACAAAATGCAAATGACAGGTAGAAAGCCTTTTACTTTTACATTTGCCAGATCTTGATTTGAACTCTCTGATAAACATGGAAACGATTTACTGCCATCGAACGTGTGATAAAACAAGCGATAACAGAGAAGAGAGAGCTCATACAGCGAGTTGTTAGCAGAATCTTGTGCGCTGTCAGAGACGAATTGGCTGCAAATTTAATTAAAGAATTCTTTCAACTGCTTAAGTGGGTCGTACGCCTCAGATCATTAAAGTGAAGTGTGTTCTCAAAGGATTTCCTTCGGGGGACCAAAAACAGAACTGACTACAGTGATACCTCGGGGGAAATTTTGTAGTGACGCGTGCTACATTTTACCTGTGATAACACGGGATCTTTTTTCATCCTAAAATGTTTTTGTTTGCTCGGAATGTTGTCTTTGATGTTTAGTTTTTGACAAGGCATTATCTTATGCTAACTGAAATCGGAGAGGCTGTTTTACGTGTGTGGTTTTAGGACATTTAGAGTGTTGTCTCGTTTTCCAACTTGTCCATTACATTTCGATTGAAAGCAATCTGCTTCTAATTGCTTAGTCTTACTAGTAGTCGTTGTGACATAAAATGAGTTTTCTCTTCGGACAATATTTTAGCAATAAACCGCAATGATAAGAGATTTTCAACAGCACACCTGTGTCCCAAGTTACAGCTCAACATCAGCTTTGTTATTGGTGTAACTTGGTTTCTCGATCGACTCAGATCTCCAAATAGAGCTCTCACGATCTCGGGACAATACGGTTAATTATCGTTTGAATCATCTTTTCAAACAGGAAACCCAGGCATTTACTGGGATATGTTAACATTTCGAACTAGTGCAGTTGCTCGGCGAAATTAAAGTTCTATTAAAAAATATTCGTGCCTAAGATAATGAATTCTGAACAGACGTACGCCTCTCAATGACCAGGAGACATATGTCACAGTAATGATTCCATTTGACTTCCGTTGCGTTGTTTGCACGAAAGGGTGACAACATTTCGTTTCTACTCGCTTCAAAGTGCTTGCGCACGAATTGCATTACCCCAAAAGCGTTTGCCCTCCTTTAGAAACAAATCTCTTTTAAAATAAAATGCATGTACTGCTTCGCCATAGGATGCAAAGTCGTTAAAAGATGTGTTGGGGGAGGAGCTGATAAACTGCTCTAAAGAAGTGCTATACAATCACATTAAGTCCCAGAATAAAAGCTCGGATAATAAGCCCTAATGAGTCGCATTGTAACTGATGAACGATGTACTATAATCGACTTCTACAAAATAATTGCATTTGGAGAGGGTCAAATCTGATATCTTGGTGGCAAGCTAGGTTTGCGAATCGCAGTAAACTCTCTCTTTTAACGCTCTCTGTTTGGTTTCTCGTCTCCGCTGTCATTAAGCACGAATTCCAATTGTTTAAAACCAGCAGGCGCGTGCATTGATGCTTTTGAGCGTCTGAAGACTGACTATAAAGAACAGGAAGGCAATATATCTTGAATTAACTGGGCGCTTTGTGGTTTTATTTTACACGAGGTTTCACAGAAACCTTTGAAGATCACAAATATAATAGCATCAATTTCTTTATAACACAAGTCATAACGCCATTTGGAAATGGCAAATAACAATGACAATAACAAGGCATCCACCACTAATCACAGGACTAGTCCACTAATTTCATCCACATTCTGTACTCAGTGAAAATTTGAAATTGCCTGCAGCAGGCCACTTCCATATTCGTCAATAAATAGGATTTTTATCTCTCACATCAGCATTCTAAAACCCTTAAAATATTGTTTTTTCTATACTCGTTGTGCGGCTTCAATAAACTACCAGGACATCCTATAATCTTTACCAGCCGACTTGTCATCTATCGAAACATTAGCGCCCCCTCGAACGCTCGATTTAAAATTTATAATAAATTTGACACTCTGAATCTAGAGAGGTTATAATCTTGTTCAATATATTATGATACATTTGGCGTAATCCTAATCGGGGATTATACCTAATTAGCAGTGAAACTCTTATGGAACCAATTCGATAGTATGAGCAAACGTTTTATAAAGACAGTGATCGCGATGTTAACACTCTAGACTTTAAGAGTGCCACTTCCGTGCGGCGAAGAGAATTTATGTTTTATCTATATTGCTTCCAAACTCTTGAGATTAAAACTCTACTTAAACTCTCCAAACACAAATTTACTGCCTCAAGTACAGCACTCGAAACGTGTAAATTCTCTGCTATAACATATAGTGAATAGGCTGTAGTTCGATTGCTTGTGAACGGTTTAAAGGGTTCTTGCCCGAAGATGCTGTCAAAGCAATATATTGTTCTAGTTTGCGGCTATGTTTGTCTATTGATAAGAGGAAGCTTGCAACGTCGGACTTAAGCAAAAGTAGCCACAGTGAGCAGCGTACGTCGGTGGCGCATAGCTAAATGGGGTTACTGGTAAGGTGGGAAGTCCCAAGTCTTCATACTGTTTTCGATCATCACGTACCAGGACACGTACGGCAACCTTCTTCGCAGCGCTTGGTGGGCAGATTTCAGAGGCCATCTGTCGTCGTTTTGTCTTGTATCGTCGGTTTTGGAACCAGATTTTAACTTGAGTTTCAGTTAGTTTTAATGCGCCAGCTAGTTCAGCTCTCTCTGGCCCTGAGAGATATCTCTGGTGGCTAAATCTTCTTTCTAGCTCAAAAACTTGAGCATGAGAAAAGGCTGCCCGAGATCTTTTCTTTCGTGGTTTCGTCTCTGTTTGTTGATTTGCTGTCGAGGTGTGGTATTCCTCATTTTCTAGCTTCTCTGTAACGAAAGAACAAAACCAAAGATCAGAGAGGGATATCACATTAATTGAGGGGCGTTTTACTTTGATAGAGACTAAACGTTCTTCCTTCACACCGCAACAGACCACCAACAGTCAGCCACACTACAAATAGTTTTAAAAATCACGCACTCACCATCATCTCTGGATCTTCTGTCGCCTCTATGTGCGGCGCTTTCCTCTAAATTTCTGTCACTGGCTTCGTCAGGACATCCAGCAATTGGTTGCTGAGGACAGGAATACCGCATGCAAGTATTAAGCGGCTGTAAATGAGGTAGAGGCGGAGAAGTGTGCATGTATTGCGGCGGTGCGAGATATGGAAGGCAAGTGCGCCTTGGATCCCAAAGAGAACCGTTGTTCTGTGACACATCCTCTCGATTTAGGATGTCTGAGATTGAAAAAGGAGTTACGGCGGGTCTACCGTCTTCGCTCATTATTATTTACTCCACCAGTCCAAGCTCTCGACTACGAATAATTTCTGCTTAAAGTTACTCGCTCGAACACAAACCTCGTCTCTGGTCTCCCGCCACCGTCCGATGCAGAAATCAGATACCACCCGTTGCTCCGAACACTGGCCTTCTAAAAACAGCACTTGGGGACCTACAGGAATTTTCACAATATCATTATTCATTGATAAGGAATCGAAATTTGACATTAATCGCTTATTGGTCGAGTTCTCGTATCACTTAGTAGCTGTTGATGAGAAAATCAAGCCAATCACGGTCTCCAATTGGTCAATCGCTTCATTTACGTAGACTGTTGACGCGACATTAAAGAGCGTTGACACAATGTGATTACAAAAACACAGGTTCTCAATTACGCAGGCTTCAGTGGACAGTAGAAAAATGAGTCTGAAGGTGGCTGTTGAACAACCGAGAGTACAAAATACACATCCCCCTCTCAAAACAATCGTTGTTTATTCTGCTAACTCCTGGATGTTTTCTCAAGGTGACCCTAGCCAAGAAAACTATAGCATCCTCCCAGATCTAAAACCAACACTCGTAACATGTTCTGTTGGAAGAGGTGATTGAAGACTCAAAATTATTGTGCAAAGCCCATTAATCATTATAGTCGTAATAACACAACATTTAATTTACTGTGTTTTAATCTGAAATCACATTAGAGGCGTTCGATCAGATGAAAAGAGTAAATTGAGAGAGTGACAGGTTTGCGTGGGAAATTGGTAGATGGGATGTACTGGAAATCGCGTTTACCTCCACTGTGCTAGTGGAAGGCTATTTAGCTGATAATGATTTCACAGCTAACGCCAATCACAGCGTTCACTTTGCAAGCGTCTTAATTCGTTTATTGTTTTTCCATTGTCAACTTATGTCGCCTAATGATTGCAGTGATTGACAAGCAGAGAATAGCGAGCGCGCCATCTGGTGCGATTCCTTTGTTCCGAAGGTTTACTTGCACTTTTGCGCATTTCCATACAATGGCGGACCTTCGGCAAAGTTTTATTCTCTTCTCTTCTTACCTCTCAGCGGAAGCTTATAGGAAGTGTTTTCCAAAGAGCGACAGTAATCAACATCACAATATTGAGACATTCAAAAGGCTTTGCCAAAGAGTACATTGCTTTCAATCAGTTTGATTGGAAAACATACATGTAATGTATGTCAAAATATCGCACTTCTATAAGGTTCTATTTGCTAACGCAGTTGTTAAGTTCAATCTCTCCTTTCCGCAATCCCATTTGTTTTGCTGCCAATGATGGCTGTTTTCTCTCGTAATTTCCGTAAATTAAAAAAGACAGGCCCTTGCTGAGATTTATTACTCATGACAGATTTAGGCGATAGAAAACAACTTTGTGTCAAGTTAGTGTCAGCTAGATATTCGAGTGCCAAATTGTTTATGTAAAAAATTGAACATGAACTGAAATGAATAGGATATCTCTGATATATTTCATCTTCTGAAACCTTTCGTGAAACCGCACTGAATAAATCTGCTTTGTAGTTCATTAATGTGCATTTAGTGCTGCGAGTCCATTAGTAGAGTTGAATAAAAAAGCAATTTGGATGATGAATCCTGATGAATATGCGACTCAATACTCGCGCACTACGTTTTCCTATTCTATTGTGTTTGTAGATGTGGTACGGAGAGTCGTGAATACAATGCAAATAGAGCTGTACAAATCAAAATGGATTGGCAATTCCTTGAACAATATTGTAATAGACATAGCAGGTGAATTCTATTTTTTCCGCCGGCTCGCCTTGAGGAAAATCAGTAAAAACAAGAAAAGAACTAAACCTTTAGCACCACAATCAGTTTAAAATCTGAAAGAAATACATTTAACATTACATATATAGTATATATCATTTTAAAACACAACAAATATAAAACTCTACTACAGATAAAATTTGATTTTAATGTATAAGAGATTCCACATACGCTGTGTCAACCACTGCAAAATCCAGTGTGAAAAACAACGCAGTTACATGGGCACCAGGATCACAAATTAAGCTGGGGCTCCTAATTATTAGGTATATAAGTTAAGTCTGGTGGCAGCAATTCGCTAATTACTATTATCCTCATTTAATAAGGAACCCTGGGTGTTTATCTCTCTATGTTAAGCTATAACGAGGCAGCAAGTCTGACTACCTTCTTTGCGACTTCCAACTGCTTTATCCTATCTTCTTATCGGGAAAAATCGACATTAATAGTCCAGTGGCAGAGGGTCTTTTCAAAAACGTGTCGTCAAACACAATCTGTCGACAAATCTGTTATCAAGGCTTTGTGAGCAAGATAACGTCAGCCAAGAGGAAACACTAATCATTTAATATCATCTCGTATGGAGCTAACCTTTTTAAAGATTTTTCTCACATTCGAAGCATTTATTATGACAACACTATTTGGCGTATATTTGGAATGACACGTATTGGACATCTTTCACAATTACGTTAAAGCTATGATATTGATTCTGTGGGAAAATTCTGGTGAAAATAAAGTTAAAATATTCACGCTGAAATAACCGTTCGTCTCACGAGCATGTTTGTGAAAGCATATTTTAAATGTACGGGGACCTGTTGAATCGTGAATGGTAATTATGCTCACTAATGATGGCTGACACGCAATCTACGCAAAAAAACATAAATATACATCGACCACGCAAGGAATTATCGAATTTAACAACACTAGGTCTCTAAAACAATTAGACTATCTCGGTAATTTCCGTGAACCGCAATACGGCGTGTTAAAATCTAAATATGAACGTCGTTCACAGATTTAGAATTTGATTAATTCTAAGACTTCCTTTATCTTTCTGTTTCTCTATAGAAAGAGAATTTTTAAATATATCGCTTTTTCTATCTATATAATTTAACAACATACATACATCTTACTTTAAAGTTATTTTAAAAAGGTCTAGTCTTGCTCTGTACAGAAAGTCAGTATATACTACCACGTTCTGTTCGTTATTGCGTTGCCTTGTGTAGGATACGGCATGTAGTGATGTGGGAAATTCATGTTCATAGGGGTATTCATATTCATTGGCGAGTTCATACTCATGGCATTCACGGCGTTCATGTTCATAGGATTCATATATGGAGGGATCTGCTCCCTTAGGGGAGAGCACAACTCGCCATCTTTCATAAGAACTGGAACTGCAACTCGTCTTGGTTCTGGTGGTAGATACCAAGACTCCATACCCGCTCGCGCTTTGTTCTCCATTGACTGCTTTTTGCATTTGTATCGTTTGTTTTGGAACCAGATCTTGACTTGGTTCGAAGTAAGCTTCAACATTTGTGCAAGGTGATCTCTCTCTGGGGCTGAGAGATACTTTTGTTGCTTGAAGCGCCTCTCCAACTCATAAACCTGAGCTTGAGAGAAGAGCACTCGTGGTTTCCTTCGGACGCGCTTAGCTGGTTTGTTAGATCCATCACCCTGCTGCAGGTCTGTGTTGCCCGCTGTTGTTGATGTTGATTGTTGAAGCTCTTGAATCTCACGAGGTTCTGATTTCGTGTTTAAGTCCGATTCCATCGACGCTGTAGATAGAGAAAACCGTAGCCAGATACGAGTGTCAGCACAAAGCCACAAAGTATCAACAACTCCATGTTATAAAGCAGTTTACCCTAAGGGGTTCCTCAGTAATTAAGGTTCTAAAAGGGTTCCACGCCCAGCACATTTCAGATTGTAAATATTTTGGTTGCAAAGGATGTCAGTGATTCTTAACACTTTTGATTTCTTGTCGTGTTGCCTTTCTTGTTTTGAAAAACCGAGTGTCAAGCGTTACTATCGCCAAAGGGATTCGCGCTTCAAAGAGATGCCTTAACAGTCACTAGCAATGTCTTAACCTTTCAATAGAGCTGCTCTTTTAAGACACTTGAGACAATTTCCCTCCCCCCACTTTGTGTTCTGAGATTTGATTAATAATATGAACAACTACCCGAAATGAGAAAATTAAACACGATTTCATAAATCGAAGATACACAACATTAATGTGCGTTAATCTTTGCTTATTTAAGCATAGATGACCGCCTGACTTTATGAGCTGTACATGTTATGTTAGCTTACCGGTCGTATGGCTGTCTAGAAGTGTGTTGGCGCTCGTATTATGATGGTTAACCGGTGGACTTGATTCGTGCTTTAAGCGGGGATAAGGCATCCTCGTGGACTCCGTGTAAAGGAAGTTTTGGCTTGCGCGAGCGTCGTGTAAGGACATGCTGGTTGAGCTTTCCTCGACCTTGTGAGAGGATCGCAACGGCGATTGAGACATGTGAGTTATGCATTGATCAGGTTGGCCAGCCGCATGATAACTTGAATGATATTCTGACGGGTTTAAAATGCGACTGACTGAAAATGGCGCATTCATGCTAGCTGTGTGAATCATTTCACTTGAACTGGTGTTCCCCTGCTCGCTTGCACTTAGCAACTTCACAACCACGGGTCAGAAATTGACTTTGGTAGTCAGCTATAACTGCTAGAAGGAAACTAGCACACAGAATGATGTTTATGGCCCACACTCTAAGATAAGTAACTATAGCATGTGTCAATCACGACCAATTATATCCTGTCTCGTCTTCCTTGCTTGACGTAACATCTCGCCTCCTCATTGGCAAATCCTGGCACGCGATGACAGCAGTGGCGTTTGTTACAAATTTTCAAATTGGCTGGAGCTGTCAAAGCACTTCGTGATACAAAGTGTGGCCATTTGTTCAGGCTGTTAAATAGGACACTATAGCCGCCACTATTAGCATTTTCACATTAGCGAGTGACATTTTCTTTTAAACGCATCTAAAAGTGTACTTTACTGAACAAATATTCGGGTTCATTATGCACTGAATATGCTATTGTTATAATTACGGTTTTTGCTACACCAAGTCCATGCATGAAGACAACAACAAAAATATATTAAAAGATAGCCAAAAATATAGAGTTGTGGACAATTTCAAATATAACAGAAGATATATGTGGAAAGGTGGGAGTTACACTTTGAGGGGGCAAAGAAATTATTTCCTGTAAATTCGATAAGCCTCTGACAAACAACGATATACACCAGACACATTCCGTGCATGAACAGGTTTGGGGAAAAATTAGAGCATTCGTGTATCTTTTTCCAAAGAGATTTCGTTTACTGCTTAATTGCGTTCATTGTTTGAGATGCTGTAATAAAAATTTTAGAGCATGCGTGATGTTGCGGTTTTTCAGTCGAAGGAAAAGTAAACTAAAACCGAGTCCCTGTTAACATGTTCGCAGTTTTAATTTTCACTTGATTACTCATAACGAAAGGTCCTAGATACTGCGATACCGCCTTGTTGTTGGGTCTCTAACGCTTGTTTGGGTTTAGCTGTCGTCAAATCATATAAAGAAATGGTATATGTGGTTCAATTTTGATAAACAAAATAGAGAAACCGGAATTCGTCCGTGAAATCAGCCGAGAGCTGGACAGTGAAACAATATCAAGCGAAAGCATGGTTTGTTTTAGACTCTATTCCGCCAAGATGTCGCCTGTTCGACACATTCTAAAGATAACTTAGATATTACTAATGCTAGCTCAGTCAATTGAGGTCTTTTGTTTGAGCACAAAAGGTAAAGATGTTTGAAGTAATGTTTTCTCAAGCGAACAGGTGATGAAGCGAAGGCAGAAGTCAACATTTGTTCAGTTTTGCTGTACTGATAAAATATGAGTAAATTGAAAGAACGAAGTAAAAAGAGTATTGGCCATTGTGTGATACTTTTCCACATTGTATTAATTGCTCAAAAACGATATATTAATTGAAGTTTCATTATGTTAAAAATATTAGATTCGTTTGTGCTTTCTGCACCTCTCAAAGTCAATTTTTTTTCCGCTGCGCCTTCACTGTCGAAGCCAAATCTGTGAAAGTTGACATGTTCATATTTACACTATCGCAAAATGCACCCAAATTTGAAATGAAAATATTATCTTTAATAATTTATTTACACTCAGAAGGAGGAGTTCTTTATGGCAACATATTTGTTTCATCTCAAGCAGTGCAAATTACAAGGCCATCTATGTAATTGCTTTTAATGTCTAGTTGTTCTTTTGTCACAGAAACCAGATTAACATTTGGTTGAATAAACTTTGCAATATTGTACATATGTGTAGGTCAAATACCCAAAATTCTCCGATTTTTTGCAGATAAAAATGACAGCTGCCTATTTCCTGTTTGATTTTACGGCCTGACAACAGAAACAGTTTTGTGCCATTTTCTTCAGATTTTTTCTAGATTAATTACTGCCCTCTGAATTGAATCACTTCCGCAGCTTTAAGCCATTCAGTTTGTTCAATATTCGTGTAAAAAGAATATGTGGTTAATAAATGGAAAATGATCAACAACCTACATAGTTCATAATCATTGAGATATAATTTCTGTCTTGAAACATTTAAGTTTTGACTAAAAGGTTTTGATTTATTTTCTAATATATCTTACTAAACGGCCACACAAGGAGAATATAGGTTCTAAAATGATATTTAGATATATATATTTTTAAATTATCGACATGGAAAAAATCATGATAAAAATGAGAGTCCAAGAGTCTCGCACCCTTTAAATTTGTTTCTGAGAGTATCTGTTTCTGTCGAAGAAAAATATATTTTTGTAATGCATTTGCCTATAAGTGACATGCATTGGTCGGGTCTAATTGAAATGTTCTGGTGAGAAACCGAATTTGAAGCCAGCTGCTGGAAAGGAACTGTATAAAGAGTTCATAATGTGTTTGTTCAATGTATGTCACCAATTATAATATATTCTCTATTCTCTCCTGTTAGACAGCAATATCCTCAGATTTGATTACTTGATATGTCCAATTTAAATCCATGCCTTTCGAGCTACATTAGATCTCCAAGGTTTTAAACCAAATATGACAAACTCTTTTCGAGCTAATGTGTTTGTCAAATGTTACGAACAGAGTTATTTGAGAAACCATTAATGTAAGTCCTATGAAAATAAAAGCTATCTTTTTACAAATACTCTTTACTTTTTGCTCATTTTAGGCGCTTGACTGTGTCACTCACCATGTACTTTCATATATCACAAATTTATTTCCTCTCCTTTGACAGGTCGTGGCTTTAAAGGCCAGACACCCTTTGAATGTGGAAAGATCCGTAGCAAAAGCTAAAATGGTCCCAGCTATTACAAAGCTTTATGAAAAGTAGCTTATTGATACAGCAAACGAGTTATCGCCACAGAGAATAGCTGCGTTCTTGTTATGCTAAATAAATCGAGCGAGCGCGCAGAACAGAGACCAATATTATGAAACGTGGCAGAGATCTATCACGGATGTTTTTCACGTGCTGTGTAGCGAAGCGTTACCTTCGCGCTTTGCTCACGCACGGCCAAGAAAACGCGAACATTGCTTTAAAAAATCATCAGCGATATTTTCGTAGCGAAACTACATTCTTTCTATATCGTTTTCACGCGTCATATTTAGAGCAATTACGTCTCCGTCATGTCTAAAGCATATGGGGTTCTCCATAAGATAATGTCATCTTTTAAGGTGACTAGCACATTTATCAAGTAATTGTAAGCTAATTCAAAGGGGGCGTGTCAGCTTCGAGAGGGCTCTTAGCAAAACCCAGGATGTGTGTTTAGCCCGTAATGCAAATGACATTCCCTGTGGAACGTGTCGCTCTGAAAGATTATTTTAAGCTAAACAATTACAGTTTCGCGTACAGCAACAATTCGCAACGCCAGGCAAGCGAAATAGCTGGGGGGATGGGTGGAAGGATTAATATACAACTGTGAGATCTTATCTTGTGCAATGTATATAGGAATAGTTACAACCCTTGCAAGTAGCTTAGTCGATGTCACCTTTAGGTCAAGGTGACAAGATACTCAAAGATAAACAAGATGAAAGCCTTCCCTCAAATCTGTTCTCGTTAGTCAATCATCTACACAATTCAATAGATTTTTGTCTTCGCCTGATTTTGTTGAAATGCTAAAGTATAAAGATCACATCTTAATGAACTCTCGCATCCGACTCATCAAGAAAGCACGTAAATATTTGAAGCCCTTTTGCTTAAGTCTAAGAGCGGTTTATGGCTATACATGTCTGTATGGCTTCAAAGTTTATCTAAGGTAATTCATTGCATTTGAGTTGAAGTTTAATAAATGTTTTCTATGTGTTTGCATGCTGAGCCTTTGTCGTAAGAGTTCTTACTTGAGATGGGTTGATAGACTCGAGGGGTCTTGAGTTGGTACACGATTTCAAATGTATGAAGAAGTGCATGCTTGTTCCTCGGCTTTTCTTAATACTTCTCGTGAAAATCGTTGTTATATTGTGCAACCGTTGAATAAAAACTTAATTATCACTTCTCAGAGTTTCTCCCTTGACTGAATACAAACCGAGTCAACGTGACGCTCAGTTTGTGGGTTGATGAACCGAGTAACTGAGGCTGCTTTGAGCAGACAGAGGACAGTTTAAACTTAAAGATGTGTCTGTAATTTGTAACCTATTCAAAAAATGTAGTTTTCTTTGATGATAAGTCTCAAGAGAGCTCTATCTAGGTGACCTGTCCTTATGCTAGGAGACACTCGATCTACTGAGGGTAGACGTTTGCTGCCGGGAAAATACAGCTTATACTATTTAATTTGCGATTCGCAAAGCGGAAACAGTTACTTAAATGCTTGAAGAATCTGGTGAAAACTGTCTCTAATTCACCTCACTGGGTGGACAAGTGTAAGTTAACCTATAGCTAAAATGCAACGATTTGAGTCTGTAACAGGTAAGTAAAATGTAGCATTTATACAGTATGAGCTTGGCAAGATCTGTATACTTCATACTTAAACTTCATACTTCAAACTCCAGTCGAACAGAACAGAGAGCAACTACAGCAATTCCTGTTAATAACCGTTCAAGGCTTATATCTCGTACTAGTAGATAATACAGTATGGAACGTGACAGGACTGGGATTATTCAGGCAGAAAAGGAAACCCATAAGTGTCACGGAAACAGTTGACTACAATGTAGGAAGACAGTCGTTGTCATTTCTTTCATAAACTGGAAGCGATAGCGTCGCTCCGGCTGCTCTGGCTGACTGATTTTGAAATGATTAATAGAAGGGAACTGAGTTAATATGACGTTTATGTAGCTTGAGGCAAATTTGTTTTTGTTCAGCGATACTGATAGTTAAATACTGCAGCACAATAGTGGCTTGCGTCATGTTGATTGAGCACGAAATACGCAAATTGTCGGCCATTAACGACTAGGGCCATATATATTGTCACATCCACAAAATCAAATTATTATTTTTTTCCTAGAATCTTCCTCGCCCGTTGAGCTTCGTCTATTTCTGAGAATGATAATTGATATCAGAATATGGAACGATGAGCTGAAAGGAGAGCGACCACGGAAACACCATAATACATTCTACTTGTTTCTCTCATGATGTTTATAGTTTGGTAAAATATATTTATCCACGACAAAAATATATGTATATACAGCCATTCTAAGTTAATTACGGATCAAGGATTTCAAAAGGGAGTTTATCAGCCCGGAGGACTTTGTGGTTATAACACTAAGTGAATGCTTATCGCTATAAAAGCTTAGAAAACAGTATCTAGTTGGTTCTTATTAGCTACTGAACCGTAATAGAAGAAGAAAGTGGGACGCATGAGGTGATTTACTTGTTTACGTGTGAGAAGCCTACAACTGTTTATTTGAACAGAGTTTCACTACTTTACAGAAATGGACTTGAAGAAGATGAAGTTTAAAATGCTGATTATCAATAAATAAAGAACGGTTGTGAATTACCGGAAAGTCTTAGTGTAGAAATGTGAATTTAAGTTAAACTTTTAACCACACAAGATAACTATCTTGACAAAACAACCGAATCGAACGGTGCGTTAGATAAGCAGTGATCACATTTAGAGTTAATTGTCTGATTATTTGTACCCGAAGGCAAAATTTTGTATTCATGTAGAGAGAAGGAAAGTGCTTAATTGCTTTTTAAGCTGAATTAACTAACTTGAAACACATGGAAATGGAACAAATTGGTCGAAAGTAGCTTCGTTGACTCAGGCTGGTGTTTGAAAATACTCGGCGACATTTCTATCACTATATCATTTTATGTCAATCTGCATTATCCGCTGTTTTGTTTGGCTGTACAAATATTGGCTCAGACAAAACACGAGGCATAGTTTTAAGCTCGTTTCTTGCCAAAAAGGTGTCTGGCTCATTAAGAGGTGTCGGACTCCTTAAAAGATGTCTTGGGAGTCGTGCGTTAATTTGTTTTCTTTCTTGCATGGGTGAGAAGAACGTCATATAATGATTTATACACTTTGGTATAATACCTATATGCCAATCTATGAATATTCTAAGTTTTGATATTAGCAATGTCTGCTCAGTCAGCCTTCTAAAGTGCACGATGACAACAGAGAGAAATTGTTGAGATTAAATATAATTTATTAATAGTGTATAGAGAATATACTAAGAAATCTCGTTGCACTGACCCGACAGTTATCAAATTCTACAAGAGTGATGATCAGGCTGAAAAATTGGCAATTCCTTTTTTCTCACAACGACGTAGATTTTACTCACAACTGCACAAACAAAAGAAATATTAGAAGTTCACAGACTACAAAAATACTTCCCATTATAAATCGAATATCTATGAGTAAAGGTCGGTATATCTTGCATTGAATTTGGTGAGTCAACATGAACATTGTAAATGTTTATGAAATGTTGTTAGTATCTATTTTAACTGGCCAGTTGCAAGAAATCCGACGCCATAATATATTTTAAAAAAATACAAGATTACAATTACTGTGAAACTCTATTCGGATGAAACACCTTCATTAGTATAACAGTATTTGTGAGACTCGCAACGTGCATGTAACATATCTTTTGTGTTGCAAATAATCCCCTGGATAAAGTGTGAAGCACACGCCCTGCTCAAAACTCGAATAAAAATTACTCAATATAATAAATATTGTAATATTGTCTTGTGTGGCTCTTTGTCTTGTATCAATTCCCACTTTGGGGACTATACAAGTGATGTGCGAAGTCAAAAGAACTCCTAACAAGTGCTAAGCAACACCATATATTAAATTGGGTTTCTGATGAGAAGAAATGGATTGACATGTGTGGCGAAAAAATTAATTCCTTGCACGGCTTGTGGAAGGGCATTGTAAAAAATTAAAATATTCATATTTAAATCTTTTAATTATTTCAGATGTGAAATATACAAGCATTTAATTACAGCATAAAGTATTAAAGTTCAATCAATGCCTTGCTGCACACCTACGAGTATATAAATGTCTAATTACAAAAGCATCAAGTGTACAGAAGGTCTAGTACTAGTAGTACAAAATCTGTCCCAGGGCAAAATTATTCTCTTTATAAAATCAAGAGATTTAAAAGTTAAGGCTTCACATTTGTCCTGTTTTAAAAAAGAATAAAGAGCACAATTTACACTGCATTTTGTGTAGATTTTCAATTCTTCGATATTCAGTTTTGAGACGAGTAACATCAACTGTTCAAGGGATTCTAAACTTACTGTTGTGTTAAGGGTTTTATTGTCAACTGGTTCAAAAGTTTGGCTTGGTGGGAATTTTGAACTCTTTAGTTGCAGAAAATGAGTAACACCAAACATTTCTACTCTTCAAGAGATGTCAAATGAATGGTCATGTTATGGGTTTGTGTCTACTGGTTCAAAAGTTAGGCTTAATGAGAATGTTCAACTCTTCAGTTGTAAGAAATGAGTAACACCAAACACTTCTACTTTTCAAGAGATGTAAAATGAATGGCCATGTTATGGGTTTGTGTCAACTGGTTCAAAAGTTAGGCTTGGTGGGAATGTTCAACTCTTTAGTTCACAGTCACACGCAACACTTCTAGTTCTAGTTGTTAAAAAAATAAAAATACTCTTCAACAGCCTGCACTGCAAAATGAATTGTCATTTTCAAGGTTTCATACGAATAGTTCGAAAGTTAGACTTCAAAATGAATGGTCATACTACAGACTTTTATCATCTGCAGGTAAGGGTTAAGACATAATGCTTCCTAAGATCTAGCAAAATAATGTGAGATGAATCTCAACCTTCACAGCCATAAACATGTAACATCAACTTTGAATTTATCGACCTCAGCTCAGTGAAGTTATAATAGATATTAAAAATGTAGTAACGCTAAAAAATCATTTTTCTGTCCAATCAAAAACGAATACATAAGTTTTAAAAACAAACTCGTATCAACAACTTAAAACAACAATTTTAGTTCAGATTTTAATACCAACATATTGACATTAAAATTATTTTGACAGATAATTCTGTCCAAAAGGAATGGAATGCACCCAGTGTCTAAATCTTTAGAGCTTTGGCCTATCACCTTTCAGTAAAAGGATATCTAAGTTGGACCCCCCCTCAATGCCCTGCTATTAGACCTGGCGTCAGCATGTCAGGCACAAATTTTAAATAGTAATCACTTTGGCATCGATATAATACAGACGCGTTATTTCAGTTCAAATACCTATTACTTAGAAGTCTTAGAACCAAAACAGTAATTTCAAATTCCCATTAATCAAACACATGCTATTTTGGAATATTTCAGGTGCTTGCCAATTCAATGGAAGTTTACGATTTAGACCGAGGTAATCTTCAAATGTTGTCCATCTGGTGACCGTCAGAGAGGATCAAAAGACTTAAGACAAATACCTTACTACCACCAGTCTGATTGCATTCTTTACAGATAAGCAGTTAAACCCAAACTACAATGATCTTAAACATCTTCGGATGAGATTATTCTAAAAGTGTATTGCTTATTTTCTGTGTGAATTTTCGTTTTGATACCTCAAACAAACTTTGGGAAAATCATGTGCATACGCAACATTTTATCTATATTGTCTTGCTGCAGGTAAATACAGTTTCTTTGCACTTCGGTCTAGTCCGGTTGATAATCGAATGCGATTTTGCTTAAACTATTTGATAAATTGATTGTTATGATTTGTAATCATATTCACAGCTCTACTGACACTGGCAAGCTCATCTACCTGGCTTCAATCATGACATACCCTGCTACCGATAGCGATATACAGCGCGACCTCTGTCTTTGCCCTCAAGCTTTCTTTATAGCGTGAAAAATGTTATATGCTATCACATTCGCAGTAATCGAGCACTGTTTAATACTAAGGTGTCAGAGAATTCCGTTTAGCAGTGCAGAGTTAGAGTTCAGGCTTCAAAACTGTCCTGACTGATTGTAAGACATAACCCTTTCAATGCGAAAATGTGGAAAACTATCTCTCTCAATAAATTCTTGTTGTGATAAAGCAAGTATCAAATAGCTTAACTTGATGCTTTCTCTTTGAGTAAACTTCTCAAGATTCAATATTTGTTACTGAAACATAAGTCACTTAAAGCACTAAAATATCGCATAGGAAAAGCAATAATAATATATATTTTGTTATTCACTCTACCAGGATAACCTAAAACTTTTGTAGCTCAATATAAGAGACTGGGCTTCTACAATTATTTTGCTAGCTTTTCTAAATGTGTGGCTACTTAATGTCAAACTGGAAATGACGGGTACTATCCAACACTTCTTCGGTGATGACATAGCATGTAATAAGCTTTGCTCATCACTGTGATAAGCTGTCTAGTTAGGTAAACAATGTGTGAATAGCAACGCGTAAAGCTAGGCAAACGCCACTTCCAGTGGAGGTTCTGTCATCATGGATTAATGGCACTTTAAAATAGCTTATCGTGCAAATATAAGGATTTTCTTTAAAGTAATTAGTACTATGCCATGTTGCAGAAACACCCATTTTGCCGTTACAAAATGGGATATATATAGTATTCCAACATAAAAATGACATTTACATGTCATTAGAAATGCAACATTTTAGGACTAACTGCGCGCATTCAAATTTATCAGCAGTAACCTTTATTTATGACAACTAAAGAGCCTTCGCCACCTTATTCTGAACTACAAAAACATAACCTCAGGGCATGTTAGCTAACAGCAAACAAAACATACACTCATGCACAAAACCTCCAGTGCTTCTAGTGCATTCTGAATTGATAAATTCTTCCTAAGCTTATTTCAGATGATAACAAAAACGTCCTATTTATAACAGAGAGAGTTAAGCCTTATTGGAATATTTTATTGCCAAGGATGAAACCTACAGCGAATTGAAAATATTCCAGGAAAATCCTAGTGAACGTGTCTGCACTCAAATTCCATTCGTTACATTCTCAAAATCAAAAAAATAAAGACATGTATATTGGAAATACTTTCTAGGTCGGTATAAAGAAGCTTGTATGCTTTCACTTCTCATGTCTTAGCAGTGCACTGCAAAATTAGCTCCTGCAGTGCACTGCTGTTAATTTGTTGGAACTGGAGTACACTACGATAAAATATATATTTATCAGTGAAAAGCTTCATATGGCTAGACAAAGATATGCTGTGCAACATCGTGTAATTGTTTGTGGTGTCCCTTCTCAATGAGCTCCTCTCGATATAACAAAGCAGTGGTTCTTGAGCAATATAAACAAAGGCCAATCTAAAATGTCAAATTATCCAGTAGCACGAACATTGAGTAGATTTGTTCCCAAGATCGTGTTGAATATTACGGAATAATTTACTCTTGCAAGGCAATAATGAAACTATACTATAAGGGAATCTGTCAGAACATTCCATAAAATATGTAGGTCATCTTGTGGCTACAGTCTCGTCAGGAGAGGGCTAGCTCATCAGTACCCAATTTTATAAACTTGTTTGACAAAAATTAAATACAAATACAAAACTTTGGAGAGAGCTTCTACAAATCAAGAGAGTGATCCTAAATTGAAAATCAGACTAATACCTTCCCAACGTGTAATCAAGGCAGTATTTTGTTTGTGTGGTACTCTTGGCGTGAAACTCGATTCCCGATTGCTTCAGGCTAAAAGCTGGACGAACTTAATAAACAGAGTGTGTGTACTTTGTGCCAATGACAATGATTCGGAATTGAAGAACTAATACCTAAATATAGCAAATGAAGCCTTTATTTCTGAGGAGCTATACTTTACATCTCTCTCCACGAAGTATGCTCCAGGGTTGGGTGAAGTGTATGTAATAATGGCAGACAAAGGTCCACATAAATTCAATATATACATGTACGTCTCCAAGTTACTTGCTTACTGCTTTTAACTTTAAGAGCAGCACTTTCTTTCTTCCAGTGCTATAATTCACATGTATATTGAAGAGCAAACTAGTTTTAAATGAATGGAGACGTTTTTTGTTTAA
Source organism: Epizoanthus scotinus (assembly GCA_024757865.1). NCBI lineage: Eukaryota > Metazoa > Cnidaria > Anthozoa > Zoantharia > Epizoanthidae > Epizoanthus > Epizoanthus scotinus. The sequence goes on along the minus strand of JANUFV010125004.1, from coordinate 601 downwards.
GTGGAAGGACTACTGGCTAAGAACCACAAGACCAATTATCAAGGTTCTATTTAGGTTAAAACACTTAGGGCTGATTATTTAAACAAAGTCTACTGAAGCTCTAGCCATTGACTATCAGTTTCAAAGGTATTGCAAATAGTAGTTAACCTCTAGTTAGAGTTTAGCCTCCGTTATGATAACCAGCCCCTATAGATTTTATGTACAGGGTTAGCTAGCACTTCATATCGTTTTCTTGTTAGAGGGAAGTTTGGCTTTTGATGTATACACAATTGGAGTGAAGAAACCCACGTATACGAGCTTAGATAACACTTTACACAGTTTTGATTTCGGAGGGTACACATTATGTGCACACAATTGAATGATAAAGTGAAGTGAAGAAACCCACGTTATGACCACTGAAGGTTAACTAATGGTAGCTATTACGGTGAGTACATTCTAATTATTAAAACAGCAAAAGAATAGCTTACAATTTGTCTAGTGAAAGCTCTTAATCATTGCCTTTCAAATATGTACGTTCTGTTGTTATACATTTATCACGAACAACACTAAAGAAGCTTCGAGATCAGTAAACATCCGAAATAGTAGAGATCCGACTTTATTC
>JANUFV010124893.1:0-15350 GCA_024757865.1 Epizoanthus scotinus | reverse complement strand
AAAGGCTCGCAAAATACGGCCTGACTCGTTAAAATAAATCCCCATATAAAACAGAAAATCGATTAATAAGTTATATACATATACACTAGTGAACTAAAATAAAACAAACATATTAATTTTATCAGAACAAATAAAATAATGCTGATAGAAATATTATAGTATCAAAAAGTATTAATTATATTTATGATAAATTATAATAGTAAATGGTACTGTTTTAAAATTAAATCCCCGGCATTTTTTGCCTTGTCGTTTCGTATTTCTGAAAATCGTCGAAGTGACTTCTATAGAATTTCTTAAATGACTTTAGAAGTTGATGGTATTTGAAGCCTTGTTGTTGTTATTTACCGAAACGGTGGTGTCGTTCTGAGAAGTCATTTTGTGAACTTCAAATTCTTGCACCAGTTGCGATATGTATACATGTACACCATACGCTGGATTAACTGCCAGGATGCTGCTTGATGTTGCTCTCCATGTATAGGAAGCTCGCAATCTTGAACTTGAAGTCTTCTCTATTGTCTAGTTATCTAATAATAGATAACTGGCGTGAAAACGAAAGTCACTATGACGTCAGTTTGACATGTGGGGGAGGTAAAAATATAATGACCGGAATATAACTACACGTAAGTTAATTGTAGAGAAAAACCCAAGTTTGAGTTATGCGAATTGTAATTGTCTGATCAGGATATATTTTGGAGGAATAAAAGAACTAGAAAGATGGAGAGGATCAACGAAATTCTAAATCGCAAAATTAGTTTTCAGAAATATCTTTCCAGGGATCAATTTTTGATGTCGTGTGAGCGAGTAGTTAAGAATTGTTGAAGACAATATGCAAGCGGTGTTACATTGCTGAAAACTGTCACAGTGGAGAGAGACAAAATTAAATCTTTTAAAATACCAATTTTCACAAATGACCACAAATAGAGTCGGCGCCAATCGAATAATTTTCCCAACCCACTCCACACTAAATATGAATTGCCGCGTCGGTAACCTTGAAAGAGTAGCCGGATTGCTAAACTTTGAAAACGTATATGCGAAGTTATAATTGATTGCATAGTTTATTTCTAAAGTCAAATATTTTAAGTTTACAATTTAAGATTGACTGATTAAAAAAGAAAAACAATTGGCCTGGCACCGAAAAAGCCGAAAAGGTAAGTCTATGCTACACGTACAAAGCTCAGTATAAAGAGCCGAGTTCAACTGAAGTCACCACTATTTTCTGCTATTTATATTCTTATTGCAACACCCTGCAATTTATTTGATTTCAACACCAATCATTTCTTAGCATTTCGTCACTTTGCCTCACAATTTCCTGAACTCTTGAGTGTTTCTTCCTACTACACAACATGCGTTATAACCCGGTTTCTTCTAGTTCTATCGATATTACGATCGTTGTTTAAAAGTTTCCTTTTTTACAGAGTCCAATTATCGTGTTTCGTCCCATATCCATATCGGAGATCATCCAGCCAACGCACTTGTTTGACGTATGAGCCGTAACAGGAACTGCCATCTTCCTTTGGCCGCGCGACTATTCGAGCGTTTCAAAGAGCCTGGAGCCCAGTAAGCTCCTCCCGTTTCTTGAACAAGATCGAGCCGTGTTGCCTGCGGTCGCCATCTTCCAACGAAGACATTCAACTATAAAACGTACTGTATTTAAGAGGGATTTGCGAGTAAAGTCAAGCACATAGTTTCACTTTACTCGTACAGCAACCATGGGTTGCTGTTGTGGAAAGTCACAGAAAAAATATGAAGCCAGAAATGAGGGAAACAAAGCCGAACCGAAACAAACCAGCAACGGTTCTGGTTTTGAAAGTACTACTAATGCGCCTGGTCAAACTGCAGTGGGAATGATGCCGTCGACTTTTCAAGGTGCCGGCTATGTAAGGACAGCTGGAGCTGGAGCTTCTCCATTTATGCAGCAAACCAAACAAGCGTTAATTTATGTGGCGCTATACGACTATGACGCTCGAACGAACGAGGATTTGAGCTTCAAGAAAAGCGAGAGATTACAAATCATCGATAGCTCGGATGGAGACTGGTGGCTCGCTAAATCACTTGTGACTCAGAGAGAAGGATATATTCCCAGTAACTATGTTGCCCCGGAACAAAGTGTTCAATCTGAAGAGTAAGTATTTGCTATTATCTCTAGTACATAGTGCCGAGAGTGAGATTTCAGCGCTCTACAGTTGAGGAAATGTAGGAATGCTGAACTGCCTGCATGCCGCTTTGGATCGCTTAAAATGATCTTTGATCTCTTCGTATAACTGAAAATGCTTTTCAGCGAGTTTTTTATACGGCTAGCTTTTTAGTTCAATCTACTTTTCTAAGTAGTGTTGAAATATTTCTATCCAAGATGTTGTAATGTTTACAGTCACCTCAGAATGACTAAACGGTATCTTCGCTTTGCAATTTTGCGAGACTTCACTTTGCACATAATTTCAGCGTTTCATCGCCAGACTATGGCCGCGCGCTATCAGTGCTATTAAATATAAATTGTTTATTTGTTTCAGTGTTATACTGAAGTACTGTAGTTGTTAGAAGATTTGTTCTAACATGTCCGAAGAAGCCAATTTCGTTGGCACCACCATGTATTTATTGCCCCAACTGCATACCATCATACGGGTTTTCACTTCCGGGAGGCAAAAACAAAATAATTTAAAAGATGTTTCGTAACTTGCGTCAGATTTTAAGCTTTGTCTTATCTGTAATTAAGACTAATGTGTTAGTGTATTTAGTACTTTAATATCAATTGAATTGGATTTTAAAAACTGTGTGTGAAATGTTTCTGAAACAAAATAATACACTGTTCTGTATGAATAATGATACAATTTTAAAATAAAATAAGTTTAGCGATTTCAACTTTCGCTTTCAAGACTGAGAATTTACACACACTTTACAGAACAAATGTGTTCATTTAAAAGTGAGGATTTAGCTTCAATTTTGAACAGCCAAAGGAAACTCTGATTATTATAAATTATTTTACCATTTGTTTATAACTTAACAGATTAGTTTGAATTATTCATTTTGGTAACATACAGGTCCCAGTTGTTCAAAGAGTGGATAGCACTATCCAGCAGATAAATCCTTATAAGCTAAAAGTACATAGTTAACACTTATCCACTAGATACAGATTTATCTGCTGGAAAAAGCTATTCACTCTTTGAACAACTAGGGTTAGACCAAATTTTAAATGAGATTTCTTCATCTAGCAAATATCTGTAAACCAATCATGGGTTAAAGTTTAACCCTGGGTTAATGTTAACCCACCTTCGAACAACTGGGGCCAGATGCCAGATTGTTATACTTATAATGTTATACCAATCATGGTAACAATGTCGCAACTCTGGAATGTGCCAGCTTATATGTTCAGCTAGTCATCTATTTATAGCCGCTGTCCCGGTGTCTGGCTTCATCATTCAACCAATCCCAGACATTGCAATTAACTCTCCGATTGGTAATTTATTTTTTAGACTGTGCCTTTTAATATGTTATGCTGAATCACACACATTAATTTTAGTTTGTACCATTTACTTCCCCATTATGATCATGAACTGAAGTAGAACAAAATGAAGTATGTGAGGTTTTTAGTCTAATACACATATTAATTAGTTATTTTGTTCCTGTAACATCAATACATGTACTCCGGATTGTTCAAGTTCAATTTTACCTGCACACAAATAGACCCTGGCAAGATTCATACCACCCCCCTTCTTCAGTTCTTTGTTAGGAAAGTTAGGAATACTTGTTCAAGTTTAACCTTGCCTGGACTGGTAATTTCTGCACTAACATAAACCTGTGGGAATTTGTGTACCTCCTTCATTAAAATCCTTATTAGGAAAGTTTGTCCATAATGCAACTTTTGGTAATCAGTGAATTCAGTTATAATGTCATATGACATAATAAATTTGCCATCTTGGATTTCTTTTTATGACACGATCAATACAAAATATTGGAAATAAGTTTAATAGTCATTGGAAACAACAATTTATTTAAGGTAAATACCCTAACAAAATTACAAAGTTTAGTTTTAAGCTACATGTATAATTTCTGAGGGACCGTCACTGGGAATATGGTTGCTATGATAAAAGAGTGGGTTGTAGTGTTGAATGTTGTGAATGTGCTTGATGCAACTTTCAGGTGGTCTAAACAAAACTCCATTAAGTTGTTAATTGTTGTGCACTGTATGGTTAGAATACTTTCTTTTGTCTTTGACATTTTTATACATGTACAAGAGACTGATACAGTATAATCTACCGTGGTAAATTTGTTATACATTTGTATTGGAGTCTCCTAAAATTATTATAACCAAACAGCTAATCCTGCCTGATGATCTAGGCCCTGACAGAGCCAAAACCAATCGTAGAAGTGCACACAATTATTGAAGCATCCTGCAGATTATCAGTTTAAACTGATTTGTGTTTTTCTTTTCAACATGTTTCAGTATTTATCAATCCTTGTCCTGCTGAAGATGATTTTGCTAAAACCCAAACTGTCCTAACTTTTGAAGCAATTGACAAAAATTCATAAAATGATTGCTCATTTTGTTTGTCTTGATAAGCAGGAGTTTTTTAATAGTGTTACTTGTTTCTTAAAATTGACGAGTTTGCAATTTCCATAAAATTTGAAAATTTTGGATTTTGAAAATTCAGTGGGACAAGTGTTCATTGTTCAGTTTATTTTAAATAATCATAAATTATATGTTCAGAATAGTCATACACATACAAACACATACAATAGGAGAAAATGGTGAAACATTAGATATCCTATTATCCAAGATAACCAGCTAATCAGTAGTTTAATAAGGGCTTAAGCATTCTAAGGCCACTCTAATGTAATTGATTTAAATTATTCCATGGCAGAACTTCAGCATGCTTATTAATCAGTTTTCCAGAAAACAGATCTACGCTGTTACTAAGTCGATGACAAAGTTTAAAATCATAAAATACATGTTTGCAATAGGAACTGACAGAGTTTCATTATGTGCAAAAAAATTTCTATTTTCTAAACTATAATTACATTGTCAAAGAGGGATAATGCTATCCAGTGTATCAATGCCCTTGTCCAGTTGATAAACTAAGCTTAGCTAGATTTATAGTTAACACTGATTTATCTGCTGGAACAAGTTATAGTAGTTTTCATAAAATGTCATTATCAAAGCTGACAATGCTCATTTAGCTTACTTTCCCACCAAAAGTATTATTCTGATATCTAGACTGTGAATGTACCAGTTCACATTAGTTTGTTTAGCCAAATGTTTGCCCAGTTGATGTTACAGGAAATAATTATGATTAATCTTTCCAGCAATTCTATTGTGCATCCCATTCTTGTCTATTCCGAATTAGTCTGGATCATTTACTCCATTCCAGGCAATCCCTATGTACACAATTAGCAACCAGTCATTAATTAGAGGGTGAGGAAAGGAAAGGAAAGGGGGGATATAGTGCAAATTTATTATTTTCCTTTGCTCATTTTTTTAGTGACCCCCAACTTTTGCTGCAATTTCTTCTTATATACTGTACCCCTTTTTACATTTTATTCGTTTTGTGTCAGCCCTCTCATCAATGGCCACTTATTTTTAGTCCACTGCATTCACTAAATCAAAACCTGTGTCTAGGACCTTGAAGCCTAGTAAGTGATTGATCACATATTCTGCTTTAATTGTAGTTGGTACTTTGGAAAGATTAAACGTGCTGATGCAGAGAAGAAGCTAATGCAACACGGTAATCGTGCAGGCACCTTCCTCATCCGTGAGTCAGAGACATCACCAGGCAACTATTCACTGTCAGTCCGCGATGGAGCAAATGTCAAGCATTACCGAATACGTAAAATTGATACAGGTGGTTATTACATTACAACTAGAGCTCCTTTCTCTAGTTTGCACGAACTTGTTCAACATTACACACAGGATTCTGATGGTTTATGCTGCAAACTAGTAATGCCTTGCCCTGGAGACAAACCTGATACTGCAGGACTGTCCTATAATACAAAAGATGCCTGGGAAATCCCACGAGAATCGGTACGATTAGACCACAAACTTGGCCAGGGTCAGTTTGGTGAGGTGTGGTCTGGAATGTGGAATAATACAACTCCTGTGGCAGTGAAAACACTGAAAATGGGAACCATGTCAGCGTTGGCTTTCTTAGAAGAGGCTCAGATTATGAAAAAGCTTAGGCATTCCAATCTGATTCAGGTAAGGTCACATCAATCCACATTAATCAATCCAAATCAATCAATCCACATCAATCCACATTTAGGTGTATTACGTAATCAAAATGTTGAGTCAAATCTAAAAATTACAGAGCCAAGGGATTATAAATAACAAAATATTTTGTTGTTTTAATATTTTAATACTATTTAAAACATATTTAAATAATAGTTTTATGCAATAAAAAGGAAGGTTACTGTAACTGCATGTGATTTTATAGTTAATATATGACTTTACAGTATATGGTCACAAGGTTCAAGTTTATTTTTAGCTATTCAAGAAGAAATATCACAGAAACATGTCATGATTTTTAGACCACCCTTATGGCCAGACGTCCATCAGTGAACCATATTTCCAGGATCCCACCATCTGAGGTTTATTTTCTTTGAAAAGTTCATTTTGGGTGTTATTTTGCCTGGTATAGTGTTGTATATAATTATTTGTATGAGTAAGGTGATGAAAAGCTTAGAGTAATGAAGAATTATACAGTCAACTGTTAGACAAATGCTTTCTCTAAAATTTGCTCATGAAGTAATGAACTCCTTATTTTAGGGGCCAAAATAAGTCAGATTAAAAATTCCCTTTAAAATGTTCAATCAACTTACCGAGGTGTACAAAAGCTTTGGCTTTAAACTGAAACCTAGAAGTTGAAATTGCAAAACAATAGAGAAAAGAATCAAGTGTTTCAGTGCCTCAATTCCTGCAACAATTATTATTATATTTATATTAACCTTCTTAGCTAAAAGAAATGTATAAATAAGCAAGTTAATACTGAACAGAGAGGAGTTTCCGTCTTAATAATCACTTCTAATTTGACTGTTTTATGAAATCTGTATAGTGTCTTTTAAGTGTTTAGTATCACATAGAATATATCAGGACACACTCAAGCAGAGCATCACATGTTGAGCTGCGATAGACATGTTAACTCCACAAAGGCTAACTGTCAACTGAAGGTGTCTGGCAAATGCCCTTTTATAGCAAATCTTTGTGTAAGAACATGTACTAGTATTAAGATTTACTTATTAATGACAGAAGTTATAAATGTTGACTTTAAATTTAGTTGTTCAAACTCTTTTTTTCTGCATATTTCTCGATTAACTATATTAATATCAACATTAGTTATTTTTTTTGATAATGATGATTATTGTTTTCATTGTCACAGCTGTATGCTGTTTGTACCCAAGAAGAGCCAATCTACATTGTTACAGAGCTCATGAAGCATGGGAGTTTGCTTGAGTTCTTAAAGGATGGCATGGGAAAGGATCTCAAGCTTCCACAACTGATTGACATGTCAGCACAAGTAGCTGCCGGCATGGCATACCTGGAACGCCACAACTACATTCATCGTGATTTGGCAGCAAGAAACATCCTTGTTGGTGATGGAATTATTTGCAAAGTAGCTGATTTTGGTTTGGCCCGATTGATTGAGGATGATGAATACAATCCTCACGAAGGAGCTAAGTTTCCTATCAAATGGACTGCCCCAGAGGCTGCATTGTACAACAGGTTTACAATCAAGTCTGATGTCTGGTCATTTGGCATTCTGTTGGTTGAGCTGGTGACACATGGGCGTGTCCCATACCCAGGCATGACAAATGCCGAAGTATTAGCACAGGTGGAGCGAGGATATCGCATGCCCAAGCCAGCTAACTGCCCAGATTCCCTGTACCAAATTATGTTGGACTGTTGGAAGAAGAATGAATGGGAAAGACCCACATTTGAATATTTGCAATCCGTGCTGGAGGATTACTTTGTGTCTACAGAACCCAATTATAAGGAGGCACCATAAACTTCGTTGTATAAGGTAATTATTGCCCCATTTAGTGACTGGATTGGGGAAAAAAATAGTTGTGTTGGTAATAAACACAATAATCTGATTTGGATACCTAACACTTGTCCTGCTGAATTTTCAAAATCCAAAGTTTTCAATTTTTATGAAAATTGCAAACTCATTAATTTTAAGAAACAAGTTACACCAAACACTTCTGCTCATCACATCAAACAAAATGAGTAGTCATTTTATGGGTTTTCACCAATTGTTTTAAAAGATTTAAGTTAGGACAGTTTGGGTTTTGGTTCAGCAGGATAAGGCTTAAGAATTGGGTTTGGGTCAAAGTCTTTGGAGGAAGAAATACTTTTTTTTGTTTTCATTCACAAGCTTGGATATAAAATATAATAATTGCTTTCCTAGTTCCAGTTAATATTAGATTCTGATTTTGATACGAGGCAGTATAGTGGCACACATGTAGGCAGCTTTTGGCATAGTTGTAGGCACAAGGAAGGAAGTTAGCAGGAATATATTCAAGTCTAGGGTTTCTGAAATAGGATATCTGGCATTCACACAGAGGAATTCAGCAATTTGAAATTACAGTTCTAATATATTTGTAATAATATTTGTAAGATAAGAAATAAAACTTTTGTTTCATGTTTACAACCATGGAACAATATGTTCTGAATTATTTACTAGGAGCAGACTATGTTCAGCTTGTAGCAAAGTAAGAGTGAACAGATGATAATTTCCTACAAATTGAAGTTCATGCCTGTTTTTTGGACTATTTTTATCCTCGTCATCAGCAGATTCTTGCTGGCAGCTCATTGTTGATGACAAGCTGACAAATAGCAAGAAGTGTATTGGCAAAGATTCATTTACAATGAAGAGCATTTAAACTTTGAGAAATTTAAAAAAGATTCTGTGACCAATGTTTGGCATCACCCCTTTCTGGAATAGTACCAGTATATGAATATTATTTATATTTCAATTCATTAAATTTAATAACACAAAAATGCACTGACCAGGTTTTATTAGTAGTAGGAACTAGGAATGTCATTTCATGTATTTGAAAGATTATAATTGATATATATTACAGGGATGTAGCTAAGATTTCAAACAGGCGGAAATTTGACTGCTATAGGCGGTAATTGAGCGCTAAAAGTGACAGTTTCTAGTGAGGTCTGGGGGCATACGTGTTTTTCTCAGCCGGTGAAATCGTAGCTCCAGCAGGTTGTTTTTGCCGGCTACCGGCTTCAATTTACATCCCTGTATTATATATATGTGACTGTACATATATCTGATATTAAGTCCCTTCAATAAAAGTTTCCCTGTAACATTTAAGCCAGTAAAATGCATATGACACTACCAAAAATAAGTCCTGAAATAAGCACACTATCATTTGGAGATCTTCTAAGATCTTACTATATTAGAAGACAAAAATGCATATCACAGTTCTATAAATTTAACTGTCATTGTTTCGATTGTTGTGTATAATCTTTCTTTTTCAATAACTCAAATTGTGTTCATAGATTTTCATATTATGTTCAAGTATTAGTCCATTGCTTTGCAAGATACACATTTAAGCTTCTCCAACCATAACCCCTGTCACTGAAACAAGTCCTAAGAAAAAGCCTATTTAATGAAATTAAGCCAGGTTAGTTTATTTTTGGAGGTTTATTGTATCTTCGGTAGCAAACAAATTTAAATATGATTATTTTTATTGAACTTTGCAATTGATGATTTTGTTTACTATGGTGATGGAAAGTCTGAGAATGTTAGATGATAGAAAGTGTGTGGACCTTGCATTAGTATATGTCACTTAAATATAATATTGTGGCCCTCTGTTACTTATTTAAGTGCAGTTCTTGTATTGAGTCACTGACAGACAATAAATTATTCATCATGTATCATCTGATGATGTCACTTATCTTGCAGATTGAGAACAAACTGCTATGAACTTGTCAGGAGAAAGCCTTGCAAATGATAGAATATGTCGTCATACACACACACTTTGAGGTAATGTGTACCAGCAGATGTCAGCGGTAAGCATCATGCACTCTTGAAGGCATAACAGCCGCCCTACAATGTTTTTGTATGGGAACTAAATTCCTTAGATGCAAGGTTGCAATCCCAAAATGAACATTGGTGCCAATTTTGTAAGCACTTCTTGTCTTATGTACTGTGTTTTACAAGGTTAGCCTTGTTTATATTAATGGGCCATTTTGCATCTTGTATATGCCACATCATAAGCAAGATTTGTGCCATTTTTCTGCTATAATTGGCCCTATACAAAATCCCTATCGCAATAAAGAAAGAAGGCCATGTAATTTTCTATTTTATCAATTTTTTAATAACACATAGATTTTTATTTCATTCTCATTTCTTTATATGCATCTAGTGATAAAAGATATAAAAGGTAAAAGTTAAATTGATGTTGGTAAAAACACACATGTTTTCAATTAAATTGATCTATTGATGAAGATCAATTCGATTAAAAATGTTTGTGTTTTTTATCACCAACATCGGGACATCTAGATACGGAGGAATTAGTGGAAGACATGTACATGTCTGATGAAACACTCCTGACAATTGCTAGCTACATCTATATGTGAACTGGAATTTAGTAAACAATGCTAATTCACTTTTACACTAAATATCCAAACTTCCATTGTTTTATTTATAACTAGAGATCCATATTGCTGTAAATACAAAATCTGGCCGAGAGATGAAATTGTTTAGTTGACAGATTTACTGTCTATATTGAATGTGATAAGGCCTGTCCATGTTACTGAGATCGTCTTTTCGCGAGGGTATGCTAATTACTGACATAAATTTCTGTTATTTGAGCAATATAAAAAGGCTAGGAGTGTCTTTAAACTGTGACATAACCAGCCAAAACTGTTAGTGTATGAGCAAAGTTCAAAAGAAATACATGATGAAGCTGAACGTTTTTCATGCTTCTTGAGTATTCTACAACTTTCAGCATGTTTACAACACAGATTGTCGAAACAACAAGTCATTTTATATTGCTTTATGAAATAGGTCAAATAAGACAAAACTGAAATAAGTGTTTTGTCAAACCTGTTAAATCCGTGTGCACATAGTTACAGTATATCTACCCTCTTTTATAAACAAATTTAAATAGAACATTAGCAATTACTGGTATCAGTGTTCTACAAAGATGATAGAACTTTACAAGGTATAGTTAGTGCATTGCATACAACTGCATTCACTTTTTTTTATTAACGTTGACTGTTTCTGCAAAACATTCACAACAAATTATGTAAGATTTAGCATGTGTAAAAGAGAACATAATATTTTTGCCACAAAATAATTATAAAGTATGTTATGAACATAGTGTTAAGTTTAAAGTCGTCAGAACAGTTGAACACTAGAAATGCAAATTTACTCTCTAGATAAATGTTCATATACTAACTTTGGAAACATAGAGTATAGATAAACCCGAAAGGCACATTTCATAGTTTTAGTACTGTTGGATTTTGTTTGTGTTTGCGATTACCACTGATCTGTCCAAATGACCTCTGAAAGTTACAATCAGCATCCCCAGCATATTTCATTTTTTGGGTAGTCCCCCGAGAACCATTAAGAACAAACTAAGGCTTTCTTACATTTTAATTGACCTATTTCACTATTATGTTATGTACAAAAAGTGATTTATGTTGCTGATAAGAGTTTAAATACACTATAAACGTTATGTTATAATTTATTTGATTCATATGATCGTATGAACAATGAAATGGCAACAAATTTGATTCACAGCTTCGCGGGTTTCGGAACTCGGCTGAAATGTGGTTTGTCTACAATTTGTTTCTCGTATTGCAACAGTAGCAAAAGAGACTTCACAAATTATTTTCTGAATACTAATTGAAATGTACAGAAACAATCATGGTTTATCTTTCTTAAAAACAATAAATTGCAGCTTGCTTGTGTTTTTCTTGAATTTGTAAAATGTAAACAACCTGTGACATAATAGTGAAATAGAACAATTAGAGCAAGTTTCTTTTGGTGTAAATAGCTATTGAGTTCTTGTAAGTTTCTTGTGATTTCTGGTCATATGGCTGTGTCAGTGGTTATGCAGATACTTGATGACACTTGTTGTATTGTGGGAGGTTATGGACTTATCTAGGATTGGAAACACACTAGGAAAGAGTTTGAGCTTCTATATGGTATATTAGCATGGAAGAATGGTTATTTTTGCAGCTTATATAAATTCAGAATGATAGCTTGGACCATTCTGCTGTAATGTGATATCTGCCAATCGCTTCATGAAATGACATGGCATCCCCATGTGAGTATGTTTTGTTTTTGCCAATTGTTTTTATTATAATTTCGCTTTTTAACAAAAAATTGAAATTTCAAGATATAACAAGGTGCTATTGTACAACATATTAATGAAAACCTCACTCTCAGTCTTTTTATTTGATCAGAGTGAGCATGGAAAGTTTCAAATATTAAGACCTTGGGAATGGGGCTGTATTTGTGAAAGCAGGACAGGTTACTAATTGTTCCTGCTGACGGGAGCAGCCTGCCAAACATGCTTCGTAAGAGACTAGAATTGTACATTTCTTATTGCAAGTTACCGCTACATAATATCAGTATATCATTATGATTCAGTGTTCTGCAGAAACACAGTTATAGCATCAGGTGGAAGGGGGTGCACTTGCACAAGGTATCCCCTTCCTGTTTTGTGCAACTATACTTAGATATATGCAAACTTGTGCAGAGTAGCTTCACAAGAACTTCATTTTAAAATTATTAGTTCACTGCCACAACTGGCCTTACCCTGCAGTTGTTTGGGGATTCAGCCTGTTTAAGGGCGGGGTAAGGGCATTCAGCCTGTTTAAAGGGCAGAGCAAGGGGAGTTCAAGTATTGGACTACTATATTTTGATGTGTATAAGTCAATACTTTGTATAAGATGACCCCCTTTTTGCAAATTTCCTTGTATAAGTCTACCCCCCATTTTTCATATGAAAAAACTACAGGAAACGTTATTGTTTTTATATTGTTTTGGGGGTCATTACACATAGTTTTGTAAAAGTCGAGTTTGATTTTTTGACAGAAATGTTTGGTGTTAAAGGGTCGACTTATACACAGCAAAATATGGTAAAGCGTTATCAGTTACACCTTAGATTGTGTATCCAATGTAATAACAGCTATAACAATGAATATGAAGCAGAAGGTATCCAGATTGGTGGCTATTTGGGGATCCCTAGTAATCCAAAACATTTTTCTTTAACTTTGGATGCTTGTTTGGCATTTTGGAAACAACCACTTTGGCAGTTATTAAGGTGGGGTACCCCTAACATTTTCTAGGAGGTACTAGAGCTGTTTTTCGCATTTCAGTAGTGAGGTAGGTGTTCATACTGAATGCTTTAAGTTGCTTTTTGAAAGTAGTGCTGTAGATTGGAACCCTAGGGAGAGAAATATGGAGTTGTCATATCTCTTCTCTCGCCTCCTGGGGTATGAAACATGTGATTCATCAGTTAAACTGTATGAATGAAGAACTTTTGGAATCGCAACACAAAAAATGGACTGCTATGGAGTTTAACGTTCTTGTTCTTAGTAACAAATACTTTGTAATTTAGAAAAAGTGGTTAGCAAAATGAGCTATTTTTGTAGAAGTTCTATTGAGTATAAATGATTAGCAAAAATAAATAATTCCAACAAAAGTTGTATTAAATTGTGTGTGTGATGCTTTCTGTTATCATCAACGGGTTTGGGCAGAGCTTGGACACCTGGGGGGGAGGGGGGTACTACCATAAACATTTGCTTGTTTATTTGTCGCTATTTCATTTTTGCTATTCATGCATATTAATGTGCAACGTAAATGAACATCACAGGTAAATTTCACTCAATTTTAACAATTTCGCTAAAGTTTTCAGGTATTTCAAACTCCACATTTCTAAGATCAACAATCGTAAACGACCAGGCGAGGTGTAAACGAAACTTCCTTATCACAGGGATTTTTTCGACATCGTTCATTTTAGAAGGAAACAAAGTGCAACTTTTCTTGTTCTTATGTTATTCGGCCTATCCCCTTTCAGTATTTTGTTGTTGTTGTTGTTGTAGTTTTCGAGGTGCGTTGGTTGAGACCTCTGCACTGGACGATCCAGCTTGTAAAACTCGGGAACAAGTTTGTTTGTAGTGACATGCATCTGCTTTTTTATTCCTGTTACCATTAATTTACGATTTTTTTCTTTCCGGAGAAGAGAGACGTCTGAATAGATCAACCTCGTTCCCAGGGTTATTTTACACCGGAAAGTGAAATAACCCTGGGAACGAGGTTGTGAATAGATTTGCCGTTAATTGTGACGTCACATTGAATATCTGGTGAGTGACGTCATTGGACGGGATTAATGGCTAACTTAATCAGTTCGAGGCGGAAGAGAACTTCTGATTTTCAGGCTATAAAATTCCGTTCAAACGGATCCAACATTTCGGTTCAATACCATCTAACATTGTTGGTTGTAGAGGGTGCTGAAGAGGGGGCGGGGGCGTAATACTGTCTCTGATTCAATTTTTCACGAGATAATTGGTCAAGTGTGTGCTATAAACATGTTTGCCATTCCTATTCCTAATATAGTTTTACCCAGTCCCAGTCCTCCTTTTCCCAGTGCAAAGAAGGCAACTTGCCTTTTTATCTCTTCAACGCACCCACTTTGAACACCGTGTTGGATGTTGTTGGACCTGATTTTATTCAAACATTTTATACAAGGTAGAACGTCGTTCAACACTTTTCTGTGCGCATGCTCACTTGTGCTCAATTACGTCACCCCGTACCTTGGATTACATTTGAACAGATCTATACACGTTGCTGAAATAAAACACAAATCAGTAACTGATCATCAGTAGGGATATCTAAAATGTGTTACTCTGATCAATGGCGTGTACAAACTTTTGATGCGTCACGTGATCACGCCATGCCCCCAACCAAGACTATCCAGCATCGGCCAACATTGTTTGCCCAATAATGTTGGACAATGATTCATCTTTAAAATAAATTATTATCCAAGTCTCAGTACGCGATTCAGTGGAAAGGAACACGTAGAGTGAACATTTGCCATGCGCCTAAGAGGAGAAACCTCGTCAAAAGAAGAACAGACCGTAAATGACCGAATTAGCGCCGCTGCCCGATTAAGCGCCCTGCCCGAATAAGCGCCGCATTTGTACCCTGACAAATTTAATAAGCGCCGCATTTGTACCCTGACAAATTTAATAAGCGCCGCATTTGTACCCTGACAAATTTAATAAGCGTCGCATTTGTACCCTGACAAATTTAATAAGCGCCGCATTTGTACCCTGAAAAATTTAATAAGCGCCGCTGTCGAATAAGCGCCGCGGCGGTAATTCGAGTA
>JANUFV010124672.1:0-15388 GCA_024757865.1 Epizoanthus scotinus | reverse complement strand
GGGGGGGTCATTAAAAAAAAACCTTCCGTGGGGGGGGGTATGGATATTTTCTGGAACTACACAATGAAGTAAATGTCTTTGACAGTTCACCTTTTTTCTGAATTACTAGTTTTAAAGCCTAATACATAGAGCATTCTCTATAATTAGATTTAACAGGTCTAGTATTTGCTATTACTTGAGTGTATGCACATGCATGCCTATCGTACTTGTAAACATGTACCTACATGGATTGACTATTGACAATTGCGATGCAGGATGTTGTTATACAGAAAGATGATGAAATTCGACTCAGAGTCGTTGGTACAAGAGTTGATGCCAATGACATTGTGAGTATTGAAATTCTGCTGGTATTCAGTTAATAATAATAATAGCAAAAATATGTCAATTCAAATTAAAGATTAAGGGGAAAAAAAGTTGTGGAATCTCTCTCTGACTGCCGGCATTTTTATAAAGAAGGGGCTGTTTTCAGTATAATTATTACATGTGCATGTACATGAGGAGATAGAATGTGACCTAACTGGATGGTTCTCCTACAGGTGACAAGATCTATGACCATTGCCATTTGCTTTAGTTTATAATAAATTATTAGACCTGCCTACATTTTTTCTGAAATTTTGGAAGGCATTTCTGAATAAAGAATTTTAAAAGTTTGTTTTAAACACATTAACTTGGTTCAGTAAATGTTAGAATGTGTAATAACTAACAGTTGTCATTTTTGTTTCTCTTTTAGTTTGCAATAGGATCTCTAATGGACGATTTTCTTGGTAAGTATTTTATTTCAAGCTCTGTAATTTAGGCATGTTGGCTAATATTTGTTGCCATCATAAACAGCCTAGTAAGCAATTTTTTCAGTTCAGTTTTTTTGGAAGCTTAGAATTGTTTTACTTTCTCATTACTACGTATGACTTACCATATCTAGACCATCCATGGGTTATTTGCATGGTTTGGGAAGGTTTGAAAGAAGACACAAAATTGTGGGGGGGGGGGGGGGTAAGGGTACATGTACCTGAACAGAATAGTACAAGCCGTAGGTGAATTACATGTACAGCATCGATATTGCAGGCCTCTATAAACGTTCATTTTGTTATTATATATATTCAGCAGCTTTTAATTGTGTGTGTTTTCTTGATATTGTAGGTCTTGTCAGTTAATTCGTGACAACACTGCTACCTGATGGAAATCTATCCGAGTCCTGTTTTGTCTGCAAACTAGTTGTCCTTTCACTTTGTTGGTTTCTATCACATATCAAATGTGATGAAATGTTGGAAAACACATTTGTTCAGTTTTTTGCAATCCCAAAAGATCAATGCCACAGTTTGGGGTGTGCATCATGTCATTTGTGACTGACTACGGGCTGTGCAGACAATTCTTCAGCTCTGCACACCGTCTATTACTTGGTGCAGAGGAGTTAAGACTAGTGACACATACTCTTGAACAGAGCAGAAATCATGCATAACAATATATTTCTTAATTCTCCGTCGTACTTATACTCGGTCATATTATATATGTACATGCCTGTCTCTTTGAAACCTACATTGATCATAGGATCGAGCCAAAGGGGGGTCGGAGGAGGGGTCGGGAGGCAGTGCTGGTGGAGCAGGAAGGAAGAGTGAACAGTGCTGTAATCGATGGAGGGCCTGCCACCCCCTCCCCTCCCTCCCTCCTCGCATAAACTAGCAATAAAAATGATACTCATTAGTTCTATACCAATTGAAGTGGTGTAAAGATACAAATGCAATTCATGGGAGTATGCCAACACTTGACCAAGTTGTACATGTAGCCATGTTTTGTGTAATAATTGATATTGAAATGTTTCATCTGTTTATTAATGGTCAGATCAGTTTATCAGAGCTACATGTGATTTCTTATGAAGGTAATATGTATCAAACCTAGCTTTTTAATTATGGCTCAGCTGTATTAAGAAACCACTCGGAAGCATCAACTTGTTTACTACCAGGCTCATTCATGACACCAGTCCAGCTCCTCATTGTCCCCAAGGTGTCCCCAACAAACCCTCTTACCGTCCCCCTGTTCCAAAGGAGTCCCTGAGACATCCCCTTACCATCTCCATGCCCTCATGGAGTTCCCACGACATCCCTTTGTCCTCCCTGAAGCTGTCTGTCCCATTCCCATATTTCCAAGAAGTCTCCAATAAATCCCCTGTCCATTCCCTTTCTAAGGGGGACTGGTTATAAATAAAAGATCAGAATTATTCCGGCCAATTCGGTGCTGATAGTTCAATAACAATGCCTGAAAACAAGTGATTTTTAATAATCAATTTAATAATATTCGTAAAATATATTGCACCGTTCGTCGTGCACGTATATATATTCTGAGAACTCTGCTAATCGATGGCTACAAACGGAAATGATCTGCTCTTTGTCACTTTACCACCAGCTCTTGTGAAGGAACTTGCACACTACAGCTGTAAATATGTCAGCTCCAATAAATTAACTCTTATTTGTTTGTTTGTTTCATTTGTATAGTGTTTCACTGTCAATTTATTACTATAAATATTAATACAGAATTTCTGAAAAATAATAATGCAGTAGTAACAGTAATTTGTAATTTAATTAATAAGTCGACCAAAGTTTAATCGAATTAGCAAAATATTGAGAGAGTAAGAACACCAAGGATGATATGAGCTTTTCCATAATGAGTGTTGTGTAGATTCTATATACATGTACAATAATTTCATTGCGTCAGGCCGAAAAACATGTCTCAACATATAATAGAGTATCTGAATTGATCATTTTACATGCTGCATGTTTGATCAAGTATTACATGCCTCGTTTGATTTGGTTCTAATTCCTTTTGCAAACTATATCTGCCTTACATCGATTTCCCAACTAAAGAAAAATTACTGCAACAATTATTGAATTTTTGCTGTTCTCAAGGTTATAATGAACAGCACTTTAAACTTTTAAAATAAAGAAACGATTGTCCTTCAGAAATAGGGTCAATTTAGATATAAAAATTAATATTAATCCAATGTATAATATATATATTCTGTTTGTTTCTAATTGTTTGGATAAAATAGCGACTCTTTATAGTCGATAAATAAGTCTGCAAAATCATGTGGTCAACAACACATAGCTAATTAAATGCTTCTAATGCAAACGAATACACAAAAATTGGTTTAACAAAATTATTTTTTCTTGCCCACGTGAAACTTTTTCAAAATTGTTTTGATTTTCTTGTTCTTGGCCTTAGTCTGCACAGCCGGTTGTAAGGCTGCGTCCGAGCAGGGGTCTGATGACGAGTTCCGTTCTCCATTTTGATCTCTCTGACTCGACATACTGTTGTGCGCATGCTCATCGCCCAGGCTCATTCCTGTGGACGATCCGCCTTGTGAGCTGACGGATAATTCTGCAAAACGCACCATTCGGAATAACTTAATGACATAATATATAACGTTGCATCGTTCTGCCTTTTATTTTTTCTGTCTGTCTGTCAGTTTGTCAAACGTCTGTCAGTTTGTCAAACGTCTGTCAGTCTGTTTGCCTGTCTGACTGTGTCTGTCCATCTGGGGTTTTTTATTATTTTTTCGTGTGATTGATTGTTTATTTATACATCAATCCATCCACACATCCATCAATCCATCCAACCATCCATCAATCCACACATCCATCAATCCACCCATCCAACCATCCATCAATCCACCCATCCAACCATCCAACCATCCATCAATCCATATATCCATCAATCCATCAATCCACCCATCCGTCCATCTTTCCATCCGTCCATCAATCCACCCATCCATCCATCAATCCACCCATCCGTCCATCTCTCCATCCATCCATCCATCAATCCACCCATCCATCAATCCACCCGTCCATCAATCCACCCATCCGTCCATCTCTCCATCCGTCCATCCATCTCTCCATCCATCCATCAATCCACCCAGCCATCAATCCACCCATCCGTCCATCAATCCACCCATCCATCCATCTCTCCATCCATCCATCAATCCACCCAGCCATCAATCCACCCATCCGTCCATCAATCCACTCATCCGTCCATCTCTCCATCCGTCCATCAATCCATCAATCCACTCATCCGTCCATCAATCCACCCATCCGTCCATCTCTCCATCCATCCATCAATCCACGCATCCATCAATCCACCCATCCGCCCATCAATCCACCCATCCGTCCATATCTACCATCCATCCATCAATCCACGCATCCATCAATCCACCCATCCGTCCATCAATCCACCCATCCGTCCATCTCTCCATCCGTCCATCAATCCACCCACACATTCATCAATCTATCCATCAATCCACCCATCCGTCCATCTCTCCATCCGTCCATCAATCCACCCATCCGTACATTCATCGATCCATCCACTTATCCGAGTCCTCAGTCTACGTTGGTGCTAACAAGGTTCTGGCCAGCCCCCCGGGAAGATTTGGGTTTTAACCTGGGTTAGTGTTTGCGAATTCATACCATGGAGCTAAAAAATCGAAAAGGGAGACACCATTGAAGTATAAGTAAGTATCATTTAGTAACAGGGTGATTAAATATAGTATGTATGTTTGTATTGCATTGTTACCTGAAGAAAATGTCCAGTCGGCCCCAGTATTTGTTAGATATGCTGTACTCATGGCACCTCGGGAAAAGCCTGGGTTTGGACTCTGAAAATTAAATAAAAAATAGGAATAAGAATTGAAGAATAATATATGTTAATTTTTTTATTCACTTCTTTTTATTGTCATTATCGTTATCGTTATTACTATAATTTTTATTTTTTTGAAGTATTTTTTTTACAAATATCAATATAAACACAAACTCAATAAATGTAAAAATCATTATTATACGATTAGTTATGTTGGCCATAAGAAAGAAAATGCATGAATTACAGGATTATAGAAAACGAGAAAGAAATGTGTTGGTTTGTTTTTCTACTGCAATTGGTGTGACCTTTACTCGGGTGACTGTTTGGCAGACGGTATTTATGACACAAAAAATGTAACGAACCAAAAAATAGAAGAATTCACTTATTACTGAGTACCAACATTTGATTAAACAACCACACAGGATTATTCGATTGAGTTATGTTGGAAGAAGTTTGAATATCTTGAAATTATGATCCAAAATGGACCGCCATTTCATTTTCAGAAAGGTGGGGGGTAACACCAGTACCGTTTTAGTTCAGCGCTACCTCCCTATGGGGGTGAACGCGCAGCTTGGCGATCAGCGATATTCAGTCATAATATTAGCTGAATAATAAATCGTTTGTTAATATTATATTCTATCCTACTGATATAATTGAGTCTTTCTTCGTAATCCATCTCTTGCTATAACCTTCGAGTTTACTAATTTCTTACCGATGCATTTCTGGTGTGACTGCTGAAGTTCGTATCACTCTTGGCTCGCTGTGTTGGGAAGGACATGGGGCGAGTAGCGGTAGGTTGTCTCCTTTTTATAAGAGCCAATCGCTGATCATCTCGCAATGGATTGCGTGACAGGTGTAACATTTTATTTCCCGTAACGCCTTCTTCTTGATCACTGTGAGCCTTCATTGCGGGATCAGTCGCACCCCTCTCGAAACTCCTTCTTGGATTGCGTGACTCGTCGATTGATGAAATATTGCGTGACTTGTCAGCTTCAGTTTGACTCTTGTTTGATTCCGCTGGCAGATTCGCCGACAACTCGTAGTCAAGATTAAGTGACAAATCGGAAACAGGTGACATGCTGTTAATGGATCGCTCAGACATCGCTGAGAAATCATTGCGTGACAGGTCCGACATAGGTGACAGGTCAGTCAGTGACATGGAAGCCCACGATGACAGACTCCTCTCACTCGCAGTTTCACCATCGTCTTGTGCCATTTCCTTTCTCTTGTGAAGCTCAGTTTTTAGTTTGTCAAGTTTTGCTCGAAGTTTTTTGCACTCAATTTGTAGGTTTGTATAAGCTTTCATAGTGCTGTAGCACTCGGCTCTTGTGTATGACAGGTCGGTTTTGGTCTTTTTAACTGCTGCCCTTGAAGCTGCAAGATTCCTCTCCAGTTTAACTTTGTCTTTCTCAACTTTATTCAGTTCTTCTCTTATTTCAGCCGTCTGATCTTGCAATTGTTTATTATCATCTTGTATCTTTACAAAATCTCTTTCTAATTTCTTTAAAATTATGCTTCGATCGCAAACCTTCTGTTTTAGACTGTGGTTTCGACTGACGTGCTTTTGAACCTGGTTGTGCAGATCTGAGTTCTGCCCTTTAAAAATGGACAGGTCGTTCTCAAGAATTGTGTTACGACACTTGAGTTGAGCGACCTCACTATTAAGCCTGTTAACACCGCTAAAAGCGTGGCTGCCTGGGTATGATCCGTCTTCAGAAACAGAGGTAAGGTCAGACGATCCGGGAGAATCTAGCTCTGAGATAGAGCCAAGTTGGGAACTGTCAGTACACACTGCCATGCTTAAATTCTCCGATTCCTGCGGGCTGTAGGGTGGTGTGGTGCCGTCTATTCTTTTTTCATCTTCACTCTCTTTGTGTGGAGTAGAACTTTCATTGGATGGTGTGCTAAATCCAGATGAGTCCATTGCACTCTGACGACTTGTAATTACAGATCTTTGCGATTTGGGTGTTTGAGCTTCTATCGAAGAAAGATGAGCTTCCTCTGCGGATTCCAACTCAACCCCTCTGTTGCTGTTACTCTGTTTACTCTTCGTGCTCTTTTTCTTTTTCACTCTTTCTGTGCTCACATCCCATTCTTCTTCGTCCTCGGTGTTCCTTGGGGTAATCTGTGTAAATGTATCGCTGATTTCCGTTATCTTATAGTCCCGCAGCATTGTACATTCTTCCCGAAGAGTAGCGATTTCCGTCTCAACGCGCGTGTTTTCCTCTAAGACGCAGGACAGAACAGTCTCAAGTTTTGAGTACCGCTCGCTCCACTCGCTTATTTTCGTACCAAGTTCGTTTCTGACCTGTTCCTCAGCTTCGTGTTTAACTCGTAGGAACTCAGCCTCCATTGTATTTTTCTCTTCAACTGTATCAGATAGCTGTATTTCCACCGACGCTTTTTCGCTTCTCAGTTTTTTGCTTTCTTGTTGTGCTAGTTTTGCTGTATTTAACGCATCCAGTAGATTGCGTTGTAGTTCTGTGGACTCCTCATCTTCTGCAATTCTCTCACTGACAAGTTCTTCATTTTCAGCTTGTAGTTCGTCCACTTTTGATGTAAGGAGGTGAAGCGTTTCATAAAGTGCTTTCGTTTCGTCCATTACATCTTTATCTAAAGCCAATTCTTGGCTTTCCGTTTTCGGATCATTTTCAATGAGAATGTCCTGTGTTTTTAAGATGATTTTATGACAACAATCTTCAAGTATCGGCGATGAAACTGCATTGCAATTGCTACTCGAATCTATTTTGCCATTAGTTGATTTTTCCCCCTCGTCTCTATTGATGTTAATTTTCTTTGACTGGTTTTCTTTCACGATGGTGTCAGTGGATGTTTCTTTGTCTTCTGTTGGTTTCTCAAAAGTATCCTGATTCTTTGCTTTTTGCCTCACCGGTTCAGCTGGATCATTGACATTAGTTTGCGATTCCGTAGGTCTTAAAATACTTTCCCTGTTTTGTGACACCAAAGCAGCTTGAGTAGCAACACTTTCTTTTTCACGTTTAGTATTCTGTGAGCTTGATTCTTCCATTTCTTTTAAATTATCTTCCTTGATCTTCTGGACCAGTATGGCCATTTCCTCATTTTCACAAGTCAGAACTTTCAGTCTCTGTTCCAGTCCCATCATCTCTTTCAGTTTGTTTTCGCGAATCCAAAGATCTCTTTCTAACTCGCTCTTGACACTTGCCTGTTCAACAGAGTCTTTCTCAAGCTCCCATATCAGCTTTTCGGCTTCTTCATTCTTTTGTTGTAGCTCTTCATTCAACGTTCTTGACTCACTCAGCTCTCTCAATTTTGTTTTTACGTCCTTTACTTCATTTTGATTTAATCCAATCTCAGCTAATAATGCCTCTTTTTCCTGTCTGTAAGAAACTAAAAGCAGGTTATGGTCTTCTTGGAGCGTAAGGGTTGCTTCCTTTGTTTTCTGGAGATCTATCTCTAGCTGCGTTTTCCTTTCCCGGATTTCAATTAACTCCTCCAGAAGGATGTCCCGCTCTTTACCTATTAGAGCAGTTTCTGTAGAGATGTTGTTAATGTCCTCGTTCTGTGCACACACATCAACGCTGTGTAACTGTATGTTGTCCTGTGGGTTGGATTCTGCTTGGTCTTTGGCTCCAACTGTCGTCATCAGCGCACTGTTCACTGACTTCTCTACCACGAGTATATCGCCTGTACGTGTCTGAGAATGTGCGACGGTTGGTCTCCTTTCATTCACGTCTATGGTTTGACTTGATTGTTTGTTGATTTTTGCTTTGTCATTCTGCGTTTGAGTATGTACATGCGTACTAGCTGCTCGCACTGTTGACATTCCTTGTTCCCATCTGGGGTATAGGCCATTAGTGCTGGTCTGAGCATGCGCTAAATCGGGTGTCTTTGGGAATTGCGGATGATACACACCACAAGTAATGCAGTTGTTAGGTTTAATGTCACAACTAATACTATCTGCTTCATTTGACAAAATACTGTGATCTCTTGTCTCACCAAGTTGTTTTTCTATGTCCTCATGCATTGCTTTCTTACCGCTTAATGTCTTGGAGGTGCTTTGTTTAGATGTGTGAGTGCTCGGCTGCATTATGTACTGTGCTCCATTGACAGTAGGTATTTTTTTCTCTTCATTTGGAAACGATTGTGGGATGTCAGTGAAAGGAGAGTGTATTTCCGTATTCATCTGATCAATCTCATGAATTTGTTGTTGTAACTGCGTGTTGTCGTTCTTACTATCAGCTAATTGCTTTGTAAGGTTTTTGTTCTTTCGTACTTCTTTAGATAGCGACAATTCCAACTGTAACTGGTTTCTAGTAAAGTAGGCTGTCTTACTTTCGAGAAGCAGGCTTTCCTTTGCCGTACGACGTATTATCGTTTGCATACACTGAATTGAAGCATCCTGTTTCTCCGGACTTTCATGATCAAGAAAATCTGTTTCATCATAAAGGCTGTCCAGAGATATTTCTTCACAAAAGGTACTGGCCATACTCTGCAAGCTTTCAGAAAGATCCACACTGTCTAATGATTTTTGTACTACTTCCGCTGTGGATGTTTTGTTCTCTTCAGCAGTTTTACTGTTTATGTTTTCCTCTTCTACTGTGGTGTTGACCAAATCCGTTGTGCAAATGTTGTGGTCCACTGTACGAGCTACTTGAAGAACCGTGTCAGCATCACCTTCATGACACTCTTCGCTTATACTATCATGTGAGCTTGTTTTCTCTACCCCTATTTCGTTAATGCTTTCTTCTTTACCTTTTACTTTGTTCACTGAAGACTGATTCTTGTTTCTTCTTTCAGTTTTGCTGCCATGTTGTTTGCTTTTGTCAACTTCAAGTTTGTCTAAGGATATCTTTAGTTCGTGTCCAGGGTCCGTTGATTTCTTCGTGTTCGATAACTGTTGTCGAAGTTTCCTGTTTATGTCATTCACATTATTCAGTTCAGTTTCCATTTGTTTTACTTTTTCATTCATTTCAAGAACTTCTGCATTTAGCTGGTTTTCAACGTCTTTAGAGTTTTGTATATCTTTCTGTAACTTGTTATTGCTCTGTTTCAAGGATAACATTCCTTCACGAGACTCTAACAATTTCTTCTCGAGATCTTTGGTTTTTGCTTCCAAACTGTTTTTATTTTTATTCGCAACTTCAATTTCTCTCTCTAGTGTGTCAATTTGGTTTTCTTTTATGGCAGTAAGTTCTTGTAGTTTAGTTTGAGATTTTTGTTTTCTCACGACATCGTCCCTCGTATTGGCAAGTTCGGTTCCTATAGAAATCAAGTTTTGATCAAGCTCTTTTACTCGCTCTTTGCTTGCTTCAAGCTGCTTCTCTAGTTGTTTGTTCTTGTTGACAACCTCTGTCATCGTTTTCTCGAGCTGCACCACATTATCCATTTTAGCAGCTATAACATCATTGCTTTCACTCAACTCCTTTTCAAGTTTTTCGAGATTTTGTGTCAGTTCGTTTACTCGGTTTTTAGAAGCTGTCAAATCACACTCCAAAGTTTCGACATTGGCCAGCGCTTCTCGCAGTTGTTTCTGTGTAAGATCACTGCTGTCTTCCTCTTCTTCTATTGTAATGTCTTTCAACGGTTCTTTCTGAGTTGCGAGGGATTTCAATTTTTCCATCAGACCTTCTTCTTTTTCTCGATATTCTTTTAGTTCACTGTGAATCGACTGATTACTCTTCAGAGCCTCTTCCAACCGTTTTTCCATCAGATCTTTGGAAACAGTAGCTTCTTGAAGTTTGAATCCCTCTTGCCTCTGTTGTTCCCTCAAATGTTCCACTTCTTGAGATATTGCATTATTTATGCATTTTATCTCCATTATCTGAATTTCGAGGCTAGCTGCTTTCCCGATGTTGTCATTAAGATGCGTTTTCAAGGTCTCTCTGTCAGTTTCGCTCTGTGTGAGGATAGCTTGTTTTCTTTCTTTCTCTGTTATCGCCTGTTTGAGATCCATCTCTAGTTTAACGGTTTCGTTTCTTGCTTCCACCAAGTCTTCTTCTACTCGTTGTCTCTTTTGTCTTTCATCAAGTGATGTTCCCTGAAGCATTTTATTTTCAAATTCTTTTGTTTCTAGAATTTCACTGACATTCTTGTCTTTATCTTTTAGTTCTTGAACAACTTCAATTAGCCTCTCATTTTCGTCTTTTACGTGCGAAGAGTTTTGCTCCCAATCGTTTGATTTTACGTGGAGTTCCTGAATTGTCATCTGCGATACAAATGATACAAAATTAACAATTGCGTTAAACGTATACAAATTTGAATGGGAAAGAGACAAATCAGAAAATACAACTTCGAGAAATCAGGAAGATAGACACTGACGGATAGACATAAAAACATATTTACGATTCGGTTCACAGTCACAGTTACAGTTACACAAAGACAAATACAATTACAAACGTAAAAACAAACGCAAAACCAAGAACAAACGCAAATACAAATGCCAATACAAAGGCAAACGTCAACGCGAAATCGAACACATCAACATAATGCTCAAACACACCTCCAATTGTATTCGGTTGCTGTCAGCAGCAACCAGTTCTTGTTTCAACACGTTATTCTCAGTTTCCACGGTTGATAGTCCATCTCTTATTCCATCCCTCTCTTTATCCGTGTCCAACACTCTAAGGTGAAGTTTAGAGTTCTCCTCGTGTAATGTCTCATATTCTGTTGTCAGCGTTTCGTATCTTTCTTCCATTTCTTTATAGCTATCAATATCAAAGTCTTCCGCTTTGTTCTCTCTTTCCTTCAATCGTCTCTCGAGATTCTTTCTCTCCTCATGTGCTAGCTCAAGCTCGGTAGCAAGACTTTCAACCTTTTCATGAGCCTTGTCGAGATCCATCTTGTACATGGAGAGGACCTTCTCCAACTCTAACAGTTGTTTTCGTTGCAACGTGGCAGTCTGATTGTCAAATACTTGGCTTTTGCTAGAGCATTGCTCTGAACCCTCTTTGCTTTTAACTTCATTTGAATCTTTTTTGCTTTTAACTTGCTCTGAAACTTGTTTCTTTTTAGCTTGATTTACATCTTGTTTACTTTTAGCTTGATTGGAATCTTGTTTGATTATTGCTTGATCAGAATCTTTTTCACTTTTAACTTGATCCAAATCTTGTTTGCTTTTTGCTTGATCTTGGACCAGTTCAGTTTCACGCTTGTTATGAGTCGATCGTGGTTGGCCGACTTTGGGGCCATCTTTCGACTCAGAATATGTTCGTCCTCTCGGATTTGGCGATCGCTCTCTATTCTTTCGCCTTTCCACAGGTTTTGGTATTCCTGTTCGCCTTTTGCTTTCCGAAACTATTTCAGTTGTGCTTGTCTCTTGTACTTCGTGAGCAGACTGAGTTGTCGTTTCTACTGCTTTATCGCTTTTTGTCCCTTTTGAGTATTCGTTCCTTAGATTTTCCTGGTATTCTTGCATGGAGTCCAGCTTAGATCTTAGCTCTGAGTTGGTTCGCTGTAGCTGTAATGTCTCACCCTCCGCAACTTTCGTCCTTTCTTTCCTCTGCGTGTAATCCAGTTCAAGTTTCCTTTTGAGTTCCTTCAGGAATGAATTTTCTTCCCAAAGACGTGTATTGTCCATTCGTACCAACTCAATTTCTTTCCTAACGTCAAACTGTTGCTTCTTGCTTAGAGTAAGCTCCGCCTCGAAGACCTGACATTCGCTTACAACAGAATCCAGTTCGTTTTTCCATTTGCGAATATCATTTTCCATTTTTACTACCTGGGTTTCTAAATTCGAATTATTAGATTCCAAATCTTCATTGAGATAGTTGGATGTCTCAATTTCCTTCTCTAACTTTGCCACTTTGCTTCGCTGCCATTCAAGCTCTTCAGTCATCTTGGGCAGTTC
Source organism: Epizoanthus scotinus (assembly GCA_024757865.1). Taxonomy (NCBI): domain Eukaryota; kingdom Metazoa; phylum Cnidaria; class Anthozoa; order Zoantharia; family Epizoanthidae; genus Epizoanthus; species Epizoanthus scotinus. Next base: position 2,940 of record JANUFV010124672.1, on the reverse strand, counting down.
TGCGAACTCTGTACCTATCTTGACAGCATCAAAAAGTTTTGGTTTGTTCTTAAATAACTGCAACTCCTCCGTTAGCTTAGAAATCACGTATTTGCAGTCTTCTAACTCTTGTTGTAACTGGATTCTCTTTTTGATTTCTTCACCTAATTCCTCACTGATTTTCTTGAAGTCGTTTCTAGTAGTTGAGAGCGACTGCTGCAATTGCTGGAGTACAGCCTCACTTCCTGCTGCTTTCTTCTCCATTATTTCCTTTTCTTGGTTCATTTTTTCTAGTTTTGTCTTTAGTTCTGCGTTTTCTTCGCTAATATGTATGAGTCGTAGTTCCCGAGGCGGCGTTTCGCGTTGCTGAGGTGGGGTCCTTAAGTCAATAGACTTCTTTCTTGTTACAGATTTCCCCTGAGGTGACCTTGCTTGCAACTTCGAGGGAGTTTGATTTCTGATAGGAGATCTTGTTCTAGTCTTTGCTGGCACTGGAGATGGTGATTTGGATCGCAAACGCCCCCCATCCTTGCTTGGCTCATCGACATCTCTGGCTGCTTGCTGGGCATCAGACAGGGTCTCGTTTTCTTTAAGTACCCTTTCTAGTTCATATCGTAAAGTTACTACTTTGTTCTCCATTATATCATTCTTATCCTTTACATCCATATACGAAGTGCGAATTTCCTCACAGTTAAGTTTTTCTTCTCTTAACTCGGTTCGGAGATCTTCTATCTTCTGGTTAGCTCCAGATAACTGCATGCTTGCGCTCATGAGCTCTTCTTCCAGGCTGTTGCAAGATGTAGAAAGTTCTTGGAGTTCCCTAAACGCCTTCTTGAGCTCGCTCTGCAATGCCTCTCTATCTGTAATTGTGTTAATAATACTGTCGATATCCACCTCATCTGTAATAACTTGCCCCTTGTTGGATTTCCGTACCACAGGGTGCCCAGCGGAACTAGTAGGACTCTTGATTGGACTCTTGACTGGCAATGACCCTGATTTGGCCCGCTTACTCTTACCTTGTGGAGCTGTCTGGCCATCTTGGGCTGCCCGGGCCAACTTGGTAATGATGATGTCTTCGTCGCTATCACAGATATCAGTGTCTGTTATACTGCCGTCATCCTGTGACTGTCCTTCGGTCTCCGTGAGGTCTTCATCTGACAGTGTATCGTCCTCTGGGTTAGGCATCAGTGTGTACACATGTGACATGCTAAACATAGTAAACAAAAATATAATTATGCACTGATCTTTGAAAAAAACAGATGTTTGGGTGTGGGGGAGGTGTTATGACAAAGTTTCTTCTCTCTAGGGTGGGATTGTCACTGGAAATAATTTGATAAACATCTCTTGCCTTACTCTGGGTAACTAATATATATTTTGAGTCACATCCTGCCTTTTATATGGTTCCAAATGAAATTAAATGAAAGCCTGACACAAAGAGATCTAGCCGAAATTGACCCCAAAGTGGGTTCCTCAAGAAGACTTCTATTTTGACTTGATATCTCAGCTTTAATTATCCTTATAACTATATAAATTAATACAGTACCTGGCCAGACAGTTCTTGAGAAAGCTCTCTCTCTGTTCGTGACCATCAGACATCTGCGAGCTGTTTTCACTGTCCACACTTTCCTGCGACACCTCTAACACGTCTGATAGTTCCGATGTGATGACGCCTCCTGTTCTGTCAGGAACTGTCTGTGACTGCGACTCGGTTTCGCTTTGACTCTCGCAACTACAGAAGATCGTGAACATCAGATCACACAGATATTTCAATGCACGACTAACATCCCGGTTTTAAACTGAGTTTGGTGTCAACTTATTATGGCCAAGTTTGATCGAATAACAACTACTTTTGATGGAAATATTCTGAAAACAAAACATAGCAAATTATTTTCAGCTAAAGTGCAAATCATCAAATGAATCTTGTAAATATATATATTTGGTAAGTTAAGGTTGCACCAAAATTGAGACTGTGAAATGTTTTAAACATCTATCAACATTTATTCTTTTAATTCCAATAAACGTAATATAAAAAAATAGTACAATAAGACATCATCATACTTATTTTTGAGAAAATTATATGAAAAAGTTATGGTGAATTTGAGGCCCTATATAGTTACCATGACAACTAGTAGTAACCCTGAAACGCAATTGCCTGTAAGAAGAAGAGTTGCTTAAACACAAGGTCATAGCAACTGGCAGTAGACTGATGTGTTGTATACGAGTAAGCCACTTGTTAAATTGAGTGTTGCAAAAGATGGAAGGATGGGAGCTTATCTTATTTGTGACTATTATTGATATAGGGCTTATTACAGGCTGGGGAGTTAATAGAGGAAATACGATATGTTTATCTAAAATTCTATTACTCTGTTTCTTTGAAACAAACACTTGATATAACGCGAAATACAAAATCATATATACCTGTCTGTAGCCTCAACAAATTTGGACTTGAGTAGGTCATTTTCCAAGTTTGATTTTTCCAGCTTGAGATGAAATAAATCTGATTTCAACCTATGAACAGTGTCCTTCAAATACATCAGCTCTTCCTCCAGTCGAGTTTTTTCTTCCATGGAAGCAAATACTTCGGTTTCCAGCTTGCAAGTGTCGTCGTTAATCTGTCTTAGCTCTGACTTCAGCTTGTGCTTGCTCTGGCGGTATTGCACTAAGTCTGTTGCCAACTCACTCGGACTTTTTCCCGCCATTTCACTTTCTGGTGAAGACACAACTGTTTCCAGGCCCTCGCAGCTAGCAAGTGTGCTCGGCCGTCTGTTTTGTTGAATGTTGGGGTTTACAGATTTGCAGGAAAGGAACTCGGGTCTCTTGTAACGTTTGGATGGCTGACGATCGCTCTTTAAATGGTTGTCGTGTGCGTGCTGTCCGGGTACTACTCTTCCTTGATTTCTCTAGAAAGCCAAGATGTTATGTTAGTGGCGGATCCTTAGACACTCCAGCTGTAAATGTGTG
>JANUFV010124561.1:0-15396 GCA_024757865.1 Epizoanthus scotinus | reverse complement strand
TTACCACAATTCCCATTTGAACCCCTAAAAGTTACGACGAGCATCCCCGTCATGTCCAATATGGGAGTCCCCCCCCCGGGTGGCGAACGTCACTCGGACGTTTTCAGTTTTTGTTTTGTCTCAGTAAAAGACACTAATTGTAGTGTAGCGTAGATACGGTTTGAACAAATCAACCTATCATAATAGTTATAGCAAGTCTCGTAACACAAAGTTTATGCAAATATATGTAACAAGAAACTAGCAGCGGTCTTGTAGTAGTCTGTTTATTTATAGTACGAATCAAAATACCTTGTGCACAGTTGGAGCGATAGGACAGGCTGTTGAAACGTCATGGAGAGTTATACTGCAAATGCAATGCCGAGAATTCATCTTACTTGGCTCAATATACAACAATAATATTTTGCATTCGTGATTGCATTGTTACGCATACGAGTGGGTTTAGGGCATTTAACACCAACAATGGGAAAAGTCCACTGTTTATAGACAACGCAATGATCTCACAAGAATCCAGTTTAACTGTTTGTCGTGAACTCGCGTGGGCGTTTGGAGTTCTATTCGCCTCAGGCAGAAAAATGGCCATTATATCGTGGACTTGCAAATCCCACACGAACGAAGTATCGTTGCTACTACGAATGAAATCGATTTTAAAATAAATACTTTAAATGGCTAGAAGTAGCTATTCATACAAATTTATATTGTGTTAAATTCATTAGCGGCGAGTTGGAGTTGTTAGTTATGGTTGAACTGATTCAATGATTACGCGCACGGTTTTAGTTGATTTTAAAAAACGTTTTATAAAATTGTTGACATCTCGAGTGATAAAATTGCAAATAACTTGGCTCAGTGTCATTCGTTTGCTTTGTAAAATCCCGCTCATCATGCTTCGTAGTTAATTTTACAGATTAGTTGGCGTGTGAGTATGAACCTGACAATGTTAATTTGCTACTAAGTAAACAATCATAATTAGAGCTGTCAATTAACCCTCTTACGGTCTTGAATTTCGTAAGCAAAAAATGCAAATTACATGTTTGAGATTAGATTTCAACTTTATAAAACAAAATGTTGCCGTTGTTGGGACGTGTGGATAAATTGAGAACAGCGGAAATGGCTGCGAATTTTGTCTGAGTTTGGGATATCCGTGTAGTGACTTTTGCTGCTTAAAAATGAGTGTTTATTTGGTGAAGCTGGTCCCTGTTTACGAGCGATTTGTGAATGTTTTGTACCAGGAGAATTCATGGCTTGCGCTACCAGTACCACCGGAGGATGAGAAATATTTAGTTTCTAATGAGGACGATCTGAGCGCAGGATTGTATGTGTCTGGGCAGGCTCCACAGTCAGTCAAACAGTTTGTGTTGAAAGGTAACCCTGTACTTGAGGAGAAATTTAACTTCGGTGCTGTCGCTGTTTCTAAACAAAGCCAACCCACAGACGGGTATTCGGAGAAACATCAACATTCTGTTTCCGAGCAGGGGTCAATTTGTAGTTCTAGCTCTGTGTCAGTTTATTCCATGGATATCGGCCCGTTCTCAGCGGTAACAGGGGGCGATGCCCCATCACTATGTGGCTACGATCAGGCAAGGCAAGTCAAAAAATCGCCGCGCAAATTCCATCGCAGTGAAAGAGATTCTGGAATTTCTCTTGGCATGAGTTTAACGCCAGAGAGTGGATCATTAGAACATGTGTGGAGATGGCCTTCGAGTTCGATGGCAACATTGAACGAAGATAAAATTACCGACGAATCTCCAAAAATGAGAAGAATGGAAAGCGTCCTGTCGGATGATGTGTTTTCGAAACCGGAAAGCGCAGGATGGTCCGCGGTAAATCTGGGTTCTGTGCGGTTTGTATCGGGCGAAAAACCGGGTATATTTGCCTCAGACGTTGTTATTCATGAAAGTCATGAGAGTTTAACTGTGGAGGGCCAAGCGCCAGGGTATGGTGAAATTACCGATCTTTATTATTGCAATGAAGACAGCGATATCTTGGACTCCAGTGGTGAGAGTTTAGAAGGCTCTGGACCCAATGATAGCAGTGACAATGCTGTTGATGAATTAATTGCGGTGTTTAAAGCTTTAAAATGCACGTCGGCAGAGGACGATGCATTTGTGTGCAGTCATGCGGCGAAGAATGATAAGAACGCATTTGAAGACATCGGCGATATTTTATCAGTTCTTCGTGAGCTTGAGGAAAAATCAAAAGCTGATAATCTGGAAATTGAAGAATCAGCAGCATGCTGCGAATTTTCTTCAACTGACGAAGCTTTGCCACAAGATCTGGAATGCCGTGACTTTGAAGGCGCAATTAATGAAGAAGTGGAGGGTAAAGTTGTCGACAAACTATTATCAGTACTTTATGAGTTACGGGAGAAGTCACGGAGCTTAGACATGCAAGCAGACACACTGGATTTCACTCAAATTCAAGGGCTTCGTGAAGTCAAACAGCCAAGCGGAGACTGCGAAAATATTGATAAGATTTTATCTGTTCTGCACGAACTGCAACTTAAATACAGAAGTGTGGAAAATGAGAACAATTCACACAGTGAACTGCAAGTGTCAGTTGATTATGAGACCGACCTGGTCCCTCACGATTGCACAGCACTGCAAGACGATCGTGTAAGTCAGGACACTGAAGGTATCAACAGCGTTTTGTTAGTTTTAAAACAATTGGAGGAAAAAACCGTAGCTGACATGATACATCCCGAGTTCCTGCTCACACAGACATCAGACATGGACAAGGCACAACACCGGGAGGTGGGTGGACAGACAGACAGCTACCAAGCGAAAACAAGCGGAGATGACGACATTAGTAAGATTTTATCAGTTTTTCATGAACTGGAGAGTATTTGCAGGGCGAGAATGGAATCTAACGATGAAAATTACAACAATGTCGACTCGGCTAGTGCTCTTATTTCCAGTGGGGATAATCACATAGCGTATGTTACATTGGAAGAGGAAATTGATCTTTCTCTTGAAACCGACTCCCCAGTCTGTGAGCGCCATAAAACAGACGTCTATAACAGTACTGAAACCGTCAAACGAAATGAAATGGAAAGTGGAGATGTTATTAAATTATTAAACCCAGTCTGTCATAAAAATCAACAGACACCAAATATTTGCCTAGATGAGCAAGCACATGACCAGGGTGTGTATGGCAGGAGAGATTGTCCTCAGTCTATGGGTAACGGACGTGGTGATGGAATCTCTGAATTAAGTAGAGATACTAGAAACAAAGCACAGACAACTGACAATAACAACAGGCCAACTGGTGATGATCTAGCTTGCCGGACGATATTGGGTAATATACACCTTGTATCGGGTCAATATCAGAACGCAGGTGAAAAAGCACCTGCAGTTGCCACTGAGAATGACAAAAAGTCAAACATGTTTGCTATCACCCATGACAGCAGGTTTCCTGAACCAACACCAGGCACAAATATTTATTCGGGTGTTCCTGAAGACAGGGAACAAGCAGAAATACCAGAAATAGCAGAAACCAATACACCCGAGGAAGGTGGAACAAGTTTTGTGGTTGGCGAAGTGAATGAAGAATATGACAAAATGAATGGAATGACGATGGAACTGAGCTCGAGTTGCCATGGTGACTTGAGTGATTTCAGTGGCTCTGCCCAGGAAAATGGTAAGGACGTCATTATGCCACAATCTGAGATACAATCTAAGATACAATCTGAGATACAATCAGAATTTGCAAGAAATCCAGTTGATGATACAGATAGTCTTACTCTCAGTCCCCTCACCCAGGAGGGGCTAGATTCGAATTCATTGGAGCCTAATGATGAATATGAATTCACTGCACAAGCAACTATGGCTATGGACATGATTGATGGTGCAATGAAGAAGTCTGAATTGTTTGTCGATCAGGGTAAAACGTTGATACCTCTGAAGGCGAATAAAGAATGTAGAGTAGACACACATGAAGCTGAGGCCAATGACGCAAGTTTTAATGCTGCGAGTGCTGACGGGAATATGACAAAGCGGACTGGTTTAAACTTTGATGTGAATGTGATTACACCAGGAGTTAAGATCCATGAAGCAGAGTTGAACGCAGGTGCACGAGAATTCAGGACACATGAAACAGATTTACATTTAGTCGCTGCTACACCAGAAATTAATGGATTAGAACTGAATGTCATTGCACTAGAGCTTGAGACCAATAAAGCAGAGTCGAACGCCTTTACACCAGAAGTTGAGGCCGATGAACCAGATTTAAATGTCATTCCACCAGAAACTAAAACCGACGAATCAAAACTGAATGTCTTTGCAACAAAACTCAATACTAATAAAGAAGAGTTGAATGCAATTACAGCAAATGTTGAGGCCGATGTGTCAGTGTTAAGTTTCATTGCACCAGAAATTAAGACCGATGAATCAGAATTGAAATTTATTTCATCAGAAGTTGAGGCCCATGAATCAGAGTTGAACGTCATTGCACCAGACATTACGATCGATGAAGCAGATTTGAATGTTACTACACCAGAAGTTAAGACTGACGAAGCAGAGTTAAACATGATTGTACCAGAAGTTGAGGCCCATGAATCAGAGTTGAACGTTATTGTACCAGACATTACGATCGATGAAGTAGATTTGAATGTTACTACACCAGAAGTTAAGACTGATGAAGCAGAGTTAAACATCATTGTACCAGAAGTTGAGGCCCATGAATCAGAGTTGAACGTCATTGTACCAGACATTACGATCGATGAAGTAGATTTGAATGTTACTACACCAGAAGTTAAGACTGATGAAGCAGAGTTAAACATCATTGTACCAGAAGTTGAGGCCGATGAATCAGAGTTACGTGTCATTGCACAAGAAATTAGGAACGATGAATCAGAACTGAAAGGTATTGCACTAAAACTTATGACCAATGAAGCAGAGTTGAATGCCCTCGCACTAGAAGTTGAGGTCCATGAATCAGAGTTACGCGTCATTGCACAAGAAATTAAGAACAATGAATCAGAAGTGATAGGCATTGCACCAGACCTTGAGACCCATGAATCAATGTTTACTGCCTTTACACCAGAAGTTAAGACTGATGAAGCTGGGTTAAACATCATTGCACCAGACATTATGATCGATGAAAGGGAGCTAAATGGTTTGACCCCAGTTGAAGCCAATGAAGCAAAGTTGAATGTCATTGTACAAGAAATTAAGACCAATGAATCAGAACTGGATGTCATTGCACCGGAAGTTAAGACCAATGAAACAGAGTTGAATGTCATTATACCAGAACGTGAGGCCGATGAATCAGAGTTGAACGTAATTGCAGCAGACATTACGATCGACGAAGCAGCGTTGAATGTCTTTACATCAGAAGTGAAGACTAATGAAGCAGGGTTAAACATCATTGCACTAGAAGCTGAGGCCGATGAAGCAGAGTTGAATGTCACTGCAACAGAAATTATCACCAATGAATCAAAAATGATAGGCATTGCACCAGAACCTGAGATCAATGAAGCAGAGTTGAATGACATTATACCAGAAGTTCAGGCCCATGAGTCAGAGTTCCTTGTCATTGCACCAGAAATTAAGAGTGATGAATCAGAACTGAAAAACATTGCACCAGAACTTGAAAGCAATGAAGCAGAGTTGAATGTCATTATACCAGATGTTAAGGTTGACGAATCAGAGTTCAACGTAATTGCACCAGAAGTTAAGACCAATGAAGCAGAGTTAAACATCATTGCATTAGAAGTTAAAGCTGACGAAGTTGAGTTGAACGTCAATGCACCAAATATTGAGATCGATGAAGCAGAGTTGAATGTCTTTACACTAGACGTTAAGACCAATAAAACAGTGTTTAGTACTTACAGTATTATACCAGAAGTTGAGGCCGATGAACCAGATTTAAGTGTCATTGCACCAGACATTAAGACCGATAAATCAGAACTGAAAGGTATTGCACTAAAACGTATGACCAATGAAGCAGAGTTGAATGCCCTCGCACTAGAAGTTGATGCCCATGAATCAGAGTTACGCTTCATTGCACAAGAAATTAAGAACATTGAATCAGAAGTGAAAGGTATTGCACCAGAACCTGAGACTAATGAAGCAATTTTTGGTCCCATTACACCAGAAGTTGAGGCCGATGAATCTGAGTTGAATGCCTTTACACCAGAAGTTAAGACTGATGAAGCTGGGTTAAACGTCATTGCACCAGACGTTATGATCGATGAAGCAGAGCTGAATGTTTTGACACCAGAAGTTGAAGCCAATGAATTAGAGTTAAGTGTCATTGCACCAGAACTTAACACTAATGAGGGAGATATGAATGATATCACACCAGCAGTTAAGGCCTATGAAGCGGTGTTGGACGTTGATACACAAGAGGTTGATACTGATGAAGCAGAGTTGAACATCATTGCACCAGACGTTACGATCGATGAAGAAGAGTTGAATGTCATTGCACCAGACGTTCCGATCGATGAAGATGAGTTGAATGTCATTACACCAGCAGTTGAGGTAGATGAATCAGAGTCGAGTGTCATTGTACAAGAAATTAAGACCAATGAATCAGAACTGGATGTCATTGCACCGGAAGTTAAGACCAATGAAGCAGAGTTGAATGTCATTATGCCAGAATGTGAGGCCGATGAATCAGAGTTGAACGTAATTGCAGCAGACATTACGATCGGTGAAGCAGCGTTGAATGTCTTTACATCAGAAGTGAAGACTAATGAAGCAGGCTTAAACATCATTGCACTAGAAGCTGAGGCCGATGAAGCAGAGTTGAATGTCACTGCAACAGAAATTATGACCAATGAATCAAAAGTGATAGGCATTGCACCAGAATCTGAGACCAATGAAGCAGAGTTGAATGCCATTATACCAGAAGTTCAGGTCCGCGAGTCAGAGTTCCTTGTCATTGCACCAGAAATTAAGAGTGATGAATCAGAACTGAAAAGCATTGCACCAGACCTTGAAAGTAATGAAGCAGAGTTTAATGTAATTATATTAGAACTTAAGACCAATGAAGCAGCGTTGAATGCCATTGCACTAGAAGTTGAGGCCCATGAATCAGAGTTACGTATCATTGCACAAGAAATTAAGAACAATGAATCAGAAGTAAAAGGTATTGCACCAGAAATTGAGACCAATGAAGCAGCGTTGAATGTCATTGCACTAGAAGTTAAGACCAATGAATCAGAGTTGAATGTAACTACACCAGACATTACGATCGATGACGCAGAGTTAAATGTTTTGACACCAGAAGGTGAGGTCGATGAATCAGAACTGAGTCTCATTGCAACAGAGCTTGAGACCAATGAAGCAGAGTTGAATATCATTACACCAGCAGCTGAGGCCGACGAATCAGAGTTGAACGTAATTGCAGCAGACATGACGATCGGTGAAGCAAAATTGAATGTCATTACATTAGAATTTGAGACCACTAAAGCAGAAGTCAGGACAAACGAAGGAGAGCTGAACGTCATTGCACCAGATGTTAAAATTGATGAAGCAGAGTTGAATGTCTTTACAACAAGAGTTAAGATCGATGAAGCAGACTTGAACTTGACAAAACAAGAGCTTAGGAGTAATGAAGTAGAGCTGAACGTCATTGCACCAGACATTAAGAACGATGAACCAGAATTGAATGTCATTGCACCTGAACGTAATATTAATGAAGCCGAGTTGAACATCATTGCACCAGACATTAAGATCGATGAAGCAGAGTTGAATGCCATTATACCAGACGTTGAGACCAATGAAGCAGAGTTGAATACCAATACACCAGACGTTGAGGCCTATGAACAAGATTTGAGTGTCATTGCACCAGAAATCAAGACCGATGGATCAGGACTGAATGTCATTGCACCAAAACTTAATACCAATGAAGTAGAGTTGAATGCCATTATACAAGACGTTGAGATCGATGAAGCAGAGTTGAACGTCTTTACACCAGAAGTTAAGACTGATGAAGCAGTGTTGAATGTCATTGCAGCTGAGTTAAGTGTCGTTGCACAAGAAATTAAGACCGATAAATCAGAACTGAATGGCATTGCACCAGAACTTGATACCAATGAAGCAGAGTTAAATGCCTTTACACCAGAAGTTGAGGCCGATGAAGCAGAGTTAAGTGTCGTTGCACAAGAAATTAAGACCGATAAATCAGAACTGAATGTCATTGCACCAGAACTTGAGACCAATGAAGCAGAGTTAAATGCCTTTACACCAGAAGTTGAGGCTGATGAATCAGAGTTAAGTGTCGTTGCACAAGAAATTAAGACCGATAAATCAGAACTGAATGTCATTGCACCAGAACTTAAGACCATTGAAGCAGTGTTGAATGCCATTACACCAGCAGTTGAGGCCGATGAATCAGAGTTGAATGTAACTACACCAGACATTACGATCGATGATGCAGAGTTGAATGTCATTACACCCGAAGTTAAGACCAATGAATCAGAGTTGAATGTAACTACACCAGACATTATGATCGATGACGCAGAGTTGAATGTCATTACACCCGAAGTTAAGACCAATGAATTAGAGTTGAATGTAACTACACCAGACATTACGATCGATGACGCAGAGTTGAATGCCATTACACCCGAAGTTAAGACCAATGAATCAGAGTTGAATGTAACTACACCAGATAGTACGATCGATGACGCAGAGTTGAATGTCATTACACCAGAAGTTAAGAACAATGAATCAGAGTTGAATGTAACTACACCAGATAGTACGATCGATGACGCAGAGTTGAATGTCATTACACCAGAAGTTAAGAACAATGAATCAGAGTTGAATGTAACTACACCAGACATTATGATCGACGATGCAGAGTTCAATGTCATTACACCAGAAGTTAAGAACAATGAATCAGAGTTGAATGTAACTACACCAGACATTACGATCGATGACGCACAGTTAAATGTTTTGACACCAGAAGTTAAGACTGATGAAGCAGAGTTAAACATCATTGCAGTAGAAGTTGAAACCAATGAAGCAGAGTTAAATGCCTTTACACCAGCAGTTGAGCCCGATGAATCAGACTCGAGTGTCATTGCACCAGAAATTAAGAACGATGAATCAGGACTGAATGTCATTGCACAAGATCATGAGACCAATGAAGCAGAGTTGATTGTCATTGCACCAGAACGTGAGACCAATGAAGCAGAGTTGAATGTCATTACACTAGAAGTTAAGACTGATGAAGAAGAGTTAAACACCGTTGCACTAGAAATTAAGATTGATGAATCAGAGTTAAACATCATTGCACCAGACATTACGATCGATGAAGCAGAATTGAATGTCATTATGCCAGAAGTTAAGACCAATGAAGCAGTGTTGAATGCCATTGCACCAGAAGTTGAGGCCGATGGATTATATGTCAGGACTGACGAAACAGAGCTGAACGATATTGCACCAGACGTTAAGACTGATGAAGCAGCGGGACATTTTATTGTAGCAGAGGTTACGATTGTTGAAGCAGATGTGAAAGTGTTCACACCAGAGATTAAGGCCGATGAACCAGAGTTGAACGTAGTTAAATCAGAACTTGATAGTAATGAAGCAGCGTTGAACGTGATTACACCAGAAGTCGAGACTGAGGAAGCAGAGCTGAAGCTCATAGCATCAGAAGTCAGCACTAACGAAGAGGACCTGAACGTCATTGCACCAGATGTTACGACTGATGAAGGAGCGTGGAATGTTATTGTGCCAGAGGTTGAGACTGACGAAGTTGAGCTGAACGTCATCGCACCAGATGTTAAGACTGATGAAGGAGCGTGGAATGTTATTGTGCCAGAGGTTAAGACTGACGAAGCCGAGCTGAACGTCATTGCACCAGATGTTAAGACTGATGAAGGAGCGTGGAATGTTATTGTGCCAGAGGTTGAGACTGACGAAGTTGAGCTGAACGTCATCGCACCAGATGTTAAGACTGATGAAGGAGCGTGGAATGTTATTGTGCCAGAGGTTAAGACTGACGAAGCCGAGCTGAACGTCATTGCACCAGATGTTAAGACTGATGAAGGAGCGTGGAATGTTATTGTGCCAGAGGTTAAGACTGATGAATTAGAACTGAATGTCATTACACCAGACACTAAGTCATTTGACGTTGGCATTCCTATAGCTAAGATTGATGCATCAGAAGCTGATCGTCATACTGAAGAAACTAACAAATTGATTATTCTTACATCGGACGCTAAGGTGGAAAAAGCAGATATGTCCATAGATAGAGACGATGAAGAAGCTCCAATTATTCAGTTCCCAGCTCAAGGTTTGTTACCGCGTGGAAACACCGAGTATTGTGAGGAAGTTCCAGCAACACTTGAGAGCTGTTTACCAGTGTTTGTTACATTAGAAGACGTGGAACGGGCAATAGAAATTCGCCATTCGAATGCCAATTATGAAAACAGTACCAGTAGGAAAAGCTCTAATGAACCCGACATTAACTCAGCGAAGACCACGTTATGTGATAGTGAGGCCACTAACCATGTCGCGTTCAACAGTGATCATCTTGCCCTTGCATCTGAACCAACGCGTTTGGAGACGCACCTTGCGCCGAATGCAAAAGATGAAGGAAGAAAACGTAATCAGTTCCTGGATGAAGGCAACAACATTGTTCTGTCTAGTAATAATGAACACGTTCAACCTAAATTTGAATGCTGTGCACCTGTTTTTGCTGAAAATGCAGTTCACGATGAAGCTGAAACTCTTCATGAGTATGAAATCTGTACAAGTTGGAGGAATTCTGAAGAGCAATATCTCAGGCCAATAAACACTGATACAAGTGATGTGCAGAGAATCAAATCTGCTCAAAGTGTGATCAGCACGGACCATCCTATCTTTGTTCATGAAATAATGAATAACAAAGCTGACGAAGTAAGTCAGAATATGCAGTTCCAGGATGAAGACAATCAAGTTGTCCTGCCACATGAAAACTCTGGGTATTATGACGAAGTATGCGAACCTGTTTGTACAAGTAAGGAAACGAAGGAAGAGGCAATTCAGAAACTTGAATCCTGTCCGGAGTCCGATTTCCAGACAAACGAATCCTACCACAGTCCAAGAATGACTGAATCGGAAATTAAATCCGAGCACTTCATCTTTTCCAAGGCCACATTTGCTGGAGTTACCTCTAAACTTGCCTCAAACGTAACAAATGATACGGGAGAGAATGTCAAAGATAAAGAACATGTGTTGTGCAAATCTGAGTATGAAATCGCTAAACTTGCAGCTGAAAATCTTGATGATAATGTTGACGATGATGACGATGATGATGATGATGATGATGATGATGATGATGTTGACGATGATGACGATGATGATGATGATAGACAAATGAAAGAGATGAGTTTTGAGAAATCGGAATTTTTAAACTATGAACCTCTGAGTTCTGTAGCTGTGGAGACGAAGACTGGTTCTCCAGCCATTGTACCTGAAGCTAATATCGACGAAATCGATTTGAGTGACACATTTACGGACAGAGGTGAAGCAAAATTGGAGAGATTACAGTTTGAGTCCAGTGAGTTTAATACAGAATTTGTTGAACCTGTCTTCGTAAATGACGACATTGGTCAACAGACAAATGAAGATCTACAGTTCAGCTCTGAATATGAAACGGTTATGCATGAAACTCCCACTGATGAGACAGACATCGGTGCGCAGGCCATTCAAAGTGCAGAGCTGGAGTTGAACACAAAATGGCCGAACATTACAACGAAAGCAAAGACTGGGCAACATGAGAACAACTTTCCTAGCACCCAGCAATGCATGGACGAATGCCAAACGTTGAGCGACGAAAGCCGAACTGCTCCACTAGGGGGTGACATTGAATGTAGAAACGACAAACTTGATACTGAGCTCAGAGAGGTTGGTGGAACATTTGAAAAATCCTTTAGTGAAGATGATATTGCTAAGTTGCGGTTTATGAGTAAGTATGAAATCGATATCATGGAGTACAGTGACCACGGTCTTGCTGCCCCTGAGACTAGTACAACAGAACCAGTTCAGGCTACTCCGCTGACCGCCAAGACTAAGTATTCAGAAGACTTGCATGAAAGTAAAGCTGGCAACACTTACATTAATGGACGACCAACGAGTTATTCATGTTTACAGGAAATGCAGAGTGAATTACTTGAAACTGGAAAAGAATATGAAATCACAAGAACGGAAAGAGAAACTGTAGCAAACGATGAGGAAATCTGCAAACTTGGAATTTTGTGTCAAAATGATCAAATGGTTTCTGTAGGGTCTGAAATGGATTCTATAGGCGTCTCTCCTGGAAATATAACTGATAACCCTGACCTCATTTCTGTATTACCAGACTTGACAAACAAAACTGACTTCATGGAATCGCATGAGCTGGGCTTTACCCTTGACGATGCCGAAAATGACGACAAAACTGATGAGAAAGTCAAGAAAACTGAAACAAACCCAAGTGACCGACGGCTTCACCTTTTGAGAATTCAAGACAGTCTTGCATTACTAGAACCCCAGCTCGAATGTAAAGATGTCAACCGCTTGATGGAGACTTGTGAGCCAATGTTCTGTCTTGAGACCGAGTGTGAAGTGATTGAACATAAGATGTACGAGTTAGATTTTAGTTTTATGACAACAGATCCGAACAGTAGCACAAGTCAGAAGCAACTTTGCAATGAAGAAGGCGTAGAAAATGGATATGATTTACTAGGTACTGAAATGACGGAATTGAACGAATCTAAGAATCCGTTCTCGTCAGAGCACATTGCCAATAACGTTGCAAGCACAGTCATAGCAAATGCGGAGGCTTTACCATCTGTTGGTGTCCAGGCGCGAACATCTGTTGGTGTCCAGGTAGACAGTGGAGATGGGTTGGCAAGTGCTAACCACGTTTCTTCACTCAATATCAGTCCGCGTCACACCCAACATGAGACAATTCTGACACTGGACATTGCGCAGCGGAGGCCCATGATCTGTCAAGAATGCCAGACTGACACAAGGCTTCCAATATCTGATTCGGCTCTTGATACACATTTCCAAGGAAACCAAGATTTGATGCTCGTTGAAATCTTTTACGTTGATCGGGAGTGCCAAGTCGGCCAAGGAAATATTCTGGACGGAGAGGAAGGTCACGATACAGTGGAAGATGAACTGTTGGGTCACTGCTGCTCAACATGCGGGTATTCAGTGCTTGTGTTTTGCTATCGGTTAATGTCCATCATCAGTACACAAATTGTCCGGACAACTTAACCGTCGTACCCATCGTTATTCAAATGTAGTTCCCTAAAACGTTCAGACTGATTAAGGGCATTCTGTCTAAAGTCTAAATTCGCTATTGATTCGAAATGTTTCATCTCTCTTGTAAAAGTATCATTGCAGATATAGCAAAAAAGCGCGCAACTTTAGTACCAAATACGTTCACTTGCTTTTACGTGTTACCGCTACAGTTATTGTGTCATGTGATCGAATCTTTAGAGATTGCGTGACCACTGATCTATGGTGTCACACAACACTCTACTATTATAGTGTTTGGTAGTAAATCGGATGAGTAATTTATTTTACGAGGAAGACTTGACTCCATTACCCAAACTCTCTTGTTATGGTAACGGTTGTTACGGGAAAGGGGGGGGGGGGGGAAGCTGTTTTTTAACTCAGTCTATTACAATGTTGGTACCTGTTTACTAATACAAGCTGCCACAGCCGTAACTCTTGTTCATTATCGAATTCACAAATTCATCAAATGTATTACCTTCATCTCCTGTCCAGGGCGGCGCTTCGAGTATCGGAGGGTATGCAAAAGGAGCAAGAAAGCCTTGTGAAGCAGCTGGACATGTTGAGGTAAGACAACAATTATCTTGACACCGGCCGCATTGCCAAATAAGTAGTGAGTGAGTGAGTGAGTGAGTGGGTGGGTGGGTGGGTGGGTGGATGAGTGAGTGGATGGGTGGTTGGGTGATTGAGATGATTGAGCAGGTGAGTGAGTAAGTAAGTGAGAAGTTGAGTGAGTGGATGGATGGGTGGGTCAGTGAGTGAGTGAGTGAGTAAGTAGGTGAGTGAGTGTGGTTGGCGCTGTCGGTAAGTTCTCTGACTCCCAACCAGAAGGTCCCAAATTCAATCCCCAGCCTTCCCGAGGGTTGAATTTGTGCGACCGTCTTTCGCCACACCGTCCGTGGACAGGGACGGTAAGCCGTTGGTCTAGTTTCTCGACGTTCTATCGGAGGACTTAAAATAACCCACGCACTTGTTGATAAGAGCAGGGTAGTGATCCCGGTGTCGTGGCCTGTATATAACATTGTAAAGCGCATCGAGACATTACGTGGGATGCGCTAAATAAGCATTGATATTATTATTATTAGGGATGGATGGGTGGATAGATGGGTGAGTGATTGAGATGAGTGAGCGGGTGAGTGAGTAAGTAAGTAAGTAAGTAAATGAGTAAGTGAGTAGGTGAGTGAGTGAGTGAGTGAGTGAGTGAGTGAGTGAGTGAGTGAGTGAGTGAGTAGGTGAGTGAGTGGATTTGCGAGTATGAGGATACAGCGGTACGACAGGGTAGGCATTATTGGGTTAGAGGGACGACATCACCCTTCGATGACTACTTGCTTTCCTATCAAGCCAGAACTAGGTATCTCTAACTTTCAATTAGGGGACAACTGTCATCTGTCAACTATTTTGGGACAGCCGTGTCAGCGCCAAGGATCTCCCCTTCTAGGACAGAAGGTGGCAAATGGTATCCTTTACTCCCAACTGACCGTATCTAATTGGGAAGTGCACGTGGGGGCTGTATGTGTGCTTGTCTCCCCTTCCCGCTACTCCATACCGTCCCCGGATTCCCCGCTCCTTCCCAGGAGATACAGGTTGATGTTGTCTTGACAGTTTTCTTTATGTTTCTACAAGGGATATGAATCAAAAGCTTCGTGATGACAAGGACACAATCGAGGCGGCGCACCAATCGGTAAGAACATCTCAGCGGAAGTTTTATAAGGAAAAAACATTTGAATATGTCTATAGACATAAAGCGAGAAATATTTTACAAATCAGTTCTTTTTCGACATAGTTGTCAATTGCAGCACTATATTTAAAGCAGATTCCTAACCGTTTCCCTGTAAGCTCGAGCTCTTGCATTCCACTGACTAAAGTCGTCAGCAATTTGTTAGTGACATGTACAGATTTGCGCAATTACTTTTGAAAAAGTTGCGCTACAGAACATTGGACTTTTTGGGGTCATTAGGCTATGATGTCTGGTGGTGATGTATAATTTAGAACATATTAATGATATAAATATGTATTTTGAAGAATTTTGTTTTGTCTGCTGTTTACCAGATATTCTTTCTAGTATCTGATGCATCACAAAACTCTTAAGCCATACAAACCTTCCTGTTCCTTACGATCTGACAGACAAAATCTCCTTGTGGTCCCCATATCCCACACTAAAAGTTATGGGGACAGGTCGTTT
>JANUFV010124006.1:0-15444 GCA_024757865.1 Epizoanthus scotinus | reverse complement strand
TTCTATTGAGAATGCTGCAATCTGATTGGCTACTCTACTCGCTATCTATTTGTGATATATAGATAGCGAGTAGAGTAGCTGCATTCCCGATCCCAAGCGGTCAAAATGGCGAACAGACATTTTGCCCATTGCTTTCATTGCATTTGTGAAACTGTGAATGGAGAAAACCTGATTATCTTCAACGAAGTATTTGAGGAGTACCAGAAGCTTTGTTTTATGTTATGGGAATCAGCATAGATATTCATTTACGAACAAAATATGTAGAAAGAGTGGCGTTTATACGAGTCTCAGTCGATTGAAACAGAAGTTTAATATTCGAAAGACATTGGACAAGTCACAAGGCCAGTGAATTGAGCCGTGAATATGTATTCAAATTTTTCTCACTTTCCTTTATAGTTATAAAATTTTTAAAAATTCTCTAAAGACGTTTTTATTTAAGAAAAGTTATTTGTAACTTATATTTTTAATAATTTTTATGTAAACGCATAGAAATATATGTTATGCGTACGCAGAACATTTTTATTATTATAAGATCAAACAATAATAAAAATAATAATTTGTTTTGCTTTTAGCTTATTGGCTACCGAGAACCTCGCGAAAACTTGATTAATCTGTAGTTTGTGATCACATCGATGCTTATTAAGCGAGGAAACACAAACCTGAAACCAGCTCGTGCAGAATATCTTAAAAGCTGGTAACTTTGTTTCTGATCAACCGATCCAATTATATTATAATCAATTCGTGTCTAGAGATTTATAGTAAAACAATTAGATTATTCGCTCTCAATATCTATTGGCAATTTTATAGATGATTCGTACGGTGGCTTGTAAGGGACATCCAATTTTGCATTTATTTGTTTCTACTTTGTGATAATATTTTGAAAATTTGGAGTTAAACTAATTTGAAATTTTGAGATACTAACTCGATATTTCGAGATACTAACTCGAAAATTAGCGGGTAACTCAAATTTAGTTAGTATCTCGAAATTTCGAGTTAGTATCTCAGAATTTCGAGTTAGCGGGTAACTCAAAATTTCAAAATATTATCACAAAGTAGTAAGAAATAAATGCAAAATTGGATGTCCCTTACAAGCCACCGTAGATTCGGCCTTTATTTCGAGCTCATAATCTAATTGTTAAATATAATAATAATAATAATATAATAATTACAATGTTACAACAAAGAACTAAGTTCTGCGTGTTGTGACTTGCCATGAAACCAGATTGAAATAGTAAAAATACCTTTGTACTGTCCAGCGTTGTTGTGCTTTCTAGGATTAGAAAACAATCATTATAGTTACTTCGTTACTTCAATATGGCTTGAACCTGCAGTCTGTTTAATAACTGTTTCCAAACACGACTCTTGTTAGTCTCAATACAGACACCTTACCCGTGACTCCGCAGCAAGAACGCTTCCCACGCAAAAAACTCCCCGCCGCTAACCAGATAAGAAGTCCGTCCCTGGGTACATGGGTCCTCCTGGGTCTAGACATGGTTATAGTGTTGAGTGCAATAGAGGGACATCCTCCTTGTTAAATACGAATCTATTTAGCGCGCGGTACATATTTTGGTTTTCCATTCCGTGTTGTCCAATGCCAATCTTTCATTACCCGAACTAAAACAAGTTTCAACTCTATTTTCAACTTTATACTAACCAAGTTTTCTTTGCAGTCTTTACAAATTAGAAAACATAAATCATTAGTATAAGATTAAGGCTCTTGGAATGCGCGCGCGCACACACTAATTTCCTGTTCAATCGGTACCTACGAATGGAGGCAAACGCTTTCAGTACATAATTGTGGGTTTATCGCCCGGTATACGCTCACTTACTTGGAATTGATCTGTACAAATTCTTTGCTGTTCAGTCTTTCGCCGGTCTGATGTTGTTTGGGAAATATATATTTATGACCACATGAACACGTCATTTGCAAACAATGAAGCTAGAACAATGCGTCACTTAGCACCAGCTATCATATTTAAATCTACCCCATCTTGCCCTTCGGCTCAGTTGTCGAAAAAGAACATTTAGGCTTGGAGTTTGGTTCCAGTATATTCTTTTATTTTGGTCGAGAAAGGCGAAGGACATTCAAAATGTAATTGTTAACAAATGCCAACTTTTATGGACACGAGGTTTCGGCAGAAGCAGTTTCAAAACTTTTGAAGCAATATGAAAATATGTCTTATCATTATCAGAGTATTTTTACATTTGTTACTGAACATTTAATTCATTTAATTCGAGAAATGGTCCATCCTTAAAGCATATTCAGGAATAAGAATACACGGAATAAGAACTTTGACCTATTCAACTGGTCAGTATCCCTTTTCAGAAATGTGCGAAAATAAGCTATTAGTTTTCAACTTACCATAATACATAATTTGGTGCAATAATTGTATTGCTTGAAGATAGTAGGAGACATTTTGAAATGGTCCCTACGGTCAATCACACACACCTTTAGTGCGCGTCTGTCCACGGGCGCTGAGTGTGATAAATACTGACTACATTTTATAACACCACACGCATCGTTTGTTTTCATGTACACAACCACTAAAAACCGCCATTTTGAATCTAGCTGGTACGGCAGAGCATGCATGTGTTCTACCTGTCCTCAGTTTCCGAATTGTTGCGTCCGGGGTTTTTCGACGTTATTTTCACGAACATTTGCGTTTTGTAATATCTATTTTTTTTCAAACCGCACAGTCTGTACAAATGTTCGGAAAATGCTCCGGAAACTGCGCGATTATAAACTTATTGTAGGCCTAGAAACTAGCTTGAACTATATTTAGAACCCAGGCATGCTCTTCTTCCAGATTCAATATGGCGATTGGCGGCTGGCTATGCGCATGAAAACAAACGACGCGCGTGAGGCTTTAATCCATTTATTACACACAGCGCCCGTGGTCTATTTAACAATTATACAACGAACTTGAGTTCTATCTACGAGGTAAAGCCGAGAGGATTACCACCAATATAAAACGAAAGTGCGTTGCATAATTGTTTTAGTTGGCGTTTTAGTGTTTTACTCCCACAAAACTGATAATGATAGTTGTACTAATCGGTTAGTGAATTCGTCCATTTGCAATAGAACACGGCAAGTTGATACTAATATAAAACAGTTATACGCACAATTAATTTTGTTTAAGAAATAAAATATGTATTTTTATCGTATCATCATTTTTGTGCAAACAAAACACGGCAAATTTCTACTAAAACAATTATGCAAGTAACTTTTGTTTTATATTAGTGATGATCCACTCGGCGCCAGCTCTACCTTCGCATTGTGATTTGCATAGCATAGGGGGAAATCTGTGTTCTTTTCGAGAGCTGACTGTCGATTCTAGAGAACGGATTTTTCGAATAAGTCCCAAACTCTTCACAATGTTCTAATTTTCTAATTAATGCTCGGTAAAGTTTACCACATTTAAACCGAGGCGGTGCTTTACGGACGTTTAACAACAACAACAACAACAACAACAACAACAACAAAAGTTACAGAGAGTAGACGGAGTTTAGCCGCCGCCTAAATGAGTCGAGATTGCTAGCATGATGTCATATAGAGTATTCCATTCAGGAACAGTCCTTGAATTGGAATAAAGAAGTATTTGATGCAGTCAGTGACTTGAGAGCATTGGGTAAACTTGAATTTGTGGTTTTGCCTGGTTACAGATGTGGAAGGAGTTAAGTAAATGTTTGGAGAGATAGTTCTTAGATTGTTGACAATTTTGTACATTTGAGCAAGTCTGTTGTTCTCTCTCCTGATCTGTAAAGAGGGCCATTCTAATTGGCGGATTATTTCAGATACATCGTATCACCACAAAACATCTGAAAAGAGACTGTTTAGACCTTAGTACAAGTTTGATCTGTTCCAGTCATGAGTTATAAAATGTTTTAACTTCCAACTTTATTAGTGCCTCATATAGTTCAACTAATTCCTGCACGGGAGGGCAGCGGCGGCCTCGAGAAAACATGCAGGCAATACTACCTATATGGATACAATTGAACGCTTGCGACGAAACAAGAATGGGCATATTAAAATGTAACCTAGCTAGTCGTAAAATTCACTGCAAAAACAATTAAGGATTCGTACTATTACCTTTGAGATAAACACATTTCTGGACTTACCAGCTAGAGTAGCAAGTAATCTCGTGCATTTCGCATGGATATCCGGATATTGAATAAACTGGAAATGAGAAAACAGTGGGGCTCGGAGCGCGCGCTTTAACCGTTTGTATTTGAAATTCCTGCTTGGTATAGGGCCCATCACTGCGCGCGCGTATGTAACATGGATTTGCGTCTTGCTGTATACTGATCAACCAATCAGATTATAACGAGACAGTTACAACGCAAGCATTGGTGAATTGAAACGAACACAAGATCATTTGAACCGTTGATGCTGAAGTGTTCCATGATCGTGAGGGTTTTAATAGAAATGTAGAGTGAACTGAATCAGTACTTGTGCGGGTTAATTGGAACTGCTGACAATGGTGTTACAAGCGGCGGTGAAGTATTACAACGAGTTGTCAACACGAACAAAAGTAGCGATAGCTGGCGCTGCGGCTGTGTGCGGTGCTCTGATTGTTTCAATCTGGGGCTACGTGAAAACATCCGAGAATGATGACCCAAGCAGTAAGAAAATGGACACATTTCCAGATCTATCGAAGCAATCCAAGTCTTGTCAAACTGCACCAGATATTTCCGACGAACAGTTGCAGTGCATGGTTATACAATCAAACAAACTTTTCTGGAGGTTTTCAGTGAAAAGTTTCCGCTCTCCGTTATCTGACGGTCCGCATCTTGTACCTGATAATCTGGATATTTCTACGATATCACAGCTTATTCGGACGTCCGGATTGGTAGCTGATGGAGATATCGCTAGTTGGGCTGCAAGCGGTAGCAATTCAAACGAAATTCAGAGGGAAATAGAAAAGTTCGCATGCACTGAGGTAAAATCGCGGAAGCTAGAATTTGGAAACAAAGACGAAATTCTGAAGGTAAGAAAATATTGTTTTGAAAGATAGATGTACCTGGAATAAGCAATATAAGTCATTTGTACGGTATTTTATGGTCAAGGAATACGGTTTAAATGTTTCCTTATAGTTTTTGCTAAATCTCAAGAAACATCTGCTCAGTTTGTTATATACTATATTTCTAGGAGGTTTTCAAATCTCAGTATTAGTTTTTAAAATATATTAAATATTTATCAATAAACATAGAATACGAATTACTAAGGCATATTATTTATAATTGACAAATCTTTATCAAGTTTTCGTAACTCGATCTTGCTCTGTAGCAATGTACAATTTAGGTATTGCATGTTGTATATGCAAAATGCATTGTTCTAACTAATTCGCTCGAAAAGTTCGACGTCTGAATCGGCCCTTTCTCTTTTAACCAAAAAAAATGATATTAATGAAATGGCCACACATTTAAACATTTTTCAGCTGTTAGCATATATTGAATATCTGTAGCCACTCGCTTATTAGGGGCCTATTACATGCGCTGGGATGTCCCGGTTTGCCAGGACAGATCGATTTGTTATGCTGTTACAGCTCGGGTTTACACACAAGGAGCCCACCGCTAATATTTGATGACAAATAATAAGTTAGCTAAATAAAATAGTTTGGAATGCTGGAATAACCTAATACAATTGAAAAAAATGAAAAAAATGAAGAAGAAATGGTGCAAAATACCCGAGAACTGGATAAGAAAACACGAGAAAATGTCCGTTCGATTGTTCTTGGTCCCGGGCTTTAGTACTGACGGAAAAGCGCGGTCGAGCAAACTAAGGGAAGCGGGGGAAGGTCAGGGATGAAGTGATAGTAGAAAGAAGACAAGGTAAGAAAGCAAATTGAATGCTTCCAAGGCGATCGACCTTAGTAAGAGACAAAGAGAGTTGGTTCGCGTGACAGAATGTCGTGGCTGAGATGACAACGAATTCTCCAGTTTGCAAATCCTGCATTTATTAACTATGATTAACGTTAAGCCTCTTTTAGTCGTCAGGAAATAAAATATTCCAGTTCTTTTGTTGATTGATAAACCTGCCCGAATCGACACATATGTGTCACTATTAGCCTTCTTTTGCTGTTTGGCACATGAGAAAACGACCATTCTGTGTTCTAATAGTGTAATGTAATTTGTTACACCCCGGTTTTATTTGCATAAATCAATGATTGTGTCCATGGTTAAAGGTGCACTGTTTTGACAAATGCAACTTGATTGGCTGTTAATTATATTAAAATCCTTTTCTTATCTACAAAAAGGATTCCGCAATCCAGAGTAGATATTTACGTTATAAACGCAGAAAGTAAATTGGATATATATTCCAAGCGTGTTTTATAGAACTTCTAAGTGACTGGCCTGGCCTTTGCGAATTGCGAATGTTTTTGGGTATTTTCTTCATGGTAGAATGCCATGACGTCATCCTATACATCCACCTGACCCAGGCCAACCCTAAGCCTAATATTATAGGACGACTATATGGCATTCTACCATGAAGTATATCCCTGTTTTTGACAGAACAGAAGTGAAATTCAAGTACATTCTGAACACTCGCGACAGCGACTCGCTTACCTCGCTTCCACGTTTGTTCTAGTTCCAGTCTTCTTTTGCACCATCCGCTATTCGCCACTCCAGATACTACAAAAGAACTGGCACCCGTCCACCCAAACGATCCCAGAAAGCAATGCTCCAACACGTGTTCTACACAATGTATCATCAAAAATCAAAGATTGCAGCTTTATGATATCAAATGTTGTCGTTAGAAACTTAGCAACGGAATGGAATCATAACAAAAAAGCCTCATCCAGTAGGGTGAACAGACTGTGAATCACTACAATTCATATACCTTTTCGGTACAAGAATGCATTATATGTGGAGCAGTAAGAATGTATTTCTAACAATAACAATTATTTTCTACTTATAAGTTATCAAATGTTAGAGTTTTAAAACATTACCATTAGAAGTGCTCGTATATGGATAATCAGTTATTTATTTTATAAGTCTGTTGTTACAAAGTTAAACTACAAATTACCACTTTCAGGTTTCTGCTATAGACCTCCTTGGAACGGAAAATGAATCAGTCGCAAAAAGCTGTTCAACATTAGAAAGCTTTGCCCCTGTGAATGATCCTAATGAAATAGAAGAAAGAGGAGTTGATAGAGGAGTTGATGGTCATGCTTATTCAAATAGTGAGATCAAGAAAGAACAGTCAACCACAAGGACGAAACGACCTACCTCACTGGTCAAGATTGCTGAAAATATTCTAATAGCAAGTGAAGATAAAGGGACATATTTGTTAAGAGAGAAAAGCACAACCAATTCATATGACGGTGACGGTGACACAAACAAGGACAGAGTTGATGAAGAATCGTCAAGTGGTCGAGGCAAGACAGTTGTACCTGAATTCAAAGAAGATTCGTCAGTTGATGGACACAACAGCAGCCACTATCCGGGAGTCAAGCAAACAAACATCCTTGCAGGTGCCGAAGAAACCCACGACAAAGTATCGGGACTTGATGAAGACGGCGAAGAAAATGAATTCGAAAATGAATTCGAAAATGAATTCGAAGCTGTAGGAAAGATGAGTGCAGATCAGAAAGATTACTGGTCGTCTGATGAATGGGATACATTGATTTCAGTAGTGCAAAACTATTCGCCAATCAGGGATTACAGTGAAGTTAAGCACAACCTTTATTATTCACAATTTGTGGAGGTAGATAGCAGTGAAGACATCTATGAAACCCTGGAGTTTCTTTCAGACGATGAAGAATATGAATATGGAATACGCGACCTAAAGGAAGACGAAGAATTGGAAAACAGAAGAAGAAGAAGAAGAATAGAAGAAGAGAAAGTAGATAAATCAGAGAGATACATGGACGTAATCGACGAAGATCAGATCAATCGTAAAGAATCGTCGCCAATTACACTCTTATCTGAATGTCAATTCCAAACGTCATTTGTTGAAGAGGAGGAAATGGAACACAGGAGAAACGATGATACTTGCTCATTTACAAAAGCAGATGAAGTCCAAGAAATGATATCTGCGCCCTATGAAGAATGCGAGGTAGACATAATCGAGATAAAGCAAGTTGCCGTTGTCTACGTGGAGGAAATCCCTAGCGTTTCATTACGTAACAAAGAATTTGACGCGCCTGTATTTATGATCAGAGAAACCTTGATGGAGGTAGATGAAGATGGAGCTGACGAAGACACGAATCGACATTACGAACTTCTCTTTAAAAACGTAAAATACTCTGCGCCTACACCTAGGAGCTCCCAACCGATAGTCGAACAGGATGGAACACTTGGCAATGGTAATGAAGGTGACCAACATGGCCCGTTTCAAGATATTCGCGGTGTTGTTAGAGCTACAGAACAAGTCCAAGAGAAGGATTCAGGATTCTTTGACGAACCCAAGCAAAAATATATTTTCTTGACAACAGACCAGAATGAGCTTCGAAACACGGCATCAGCGGTTGGGACACGTGATGTGGACG
Organism: Epizoanthus scotinus; assembly: GCA_024757865.1. NCBI lineage: Eukaryota > Metazoa > Cnidaria > Anthozoa > Zoantharia > Epizoanthidae > Epizoanthus > Epizoanthus scotinus. The sequence goes on along the minus strand of JANUFV010124006.1, from coordinate 6,952 downwards.
AGGTAAAGCCAATCGCAGCATCTGACACAGGTTCGGACAAAGTAGAGCCAATCGCAGCACTTGACACAGTATCAGACGAGGTAAAGCTAGTCGCAGCACTTGACACAGTGTCGGATGAGGTAGAGCCAATCGCAGTACCTGACACAGTAACAGACGAGGTAAAGCCATTCGCAGTACCTGACACAGTAACAGACGAGGTAAAGCCATTCGCAGAACCTGACACAGTATCAGACGAGGTAAAGCCATTCACAGTACCTGACACAGTAGCAGACGAGGTAGAGCCATTCACAGTACCTGACACAGTAACAGACGAGGTAAAGCCATTCGCAGAACCTGACACAGTAGTATCAGACGAGGTAAAGCCATTCACAGTACCTGACACAGTAACAGACGAGGTAGAGCCATTCGCAGAACCTGACACAGTAACAGACGAGGTAGAGCCATTCGCAGCTCCTGACACAGTGTCGGACAAGGTAGAGCCAATCACAGTACCTGACACAGTAACAGACGAGGTAGAGCCATTCGCAGCTCCTGACACAGTGTCGGACGAGGTAGAGCCATTCGCAGAACCTGACACAGTAACAGACGAGGTAAAACCATTCGCAGCTCCTGACACAGTGTCGGACGAGGTAAAGTCAGTCGTAGCACTTGACACAGTGTCGGACGAAGTAAAGCCAATCGCAGCACTTGACACAGTATCAGACGAGGTAGAGCCATTCGCAGAACCTGACACAGTAACAGACGAGGTAGAGCCATTCGCAGAACCTGACACAGTAACATACGAAGTAAAACCATTCGCAGCTCCTGACACAGTATCAGACGAGGTAGAGCCATTCGCAGAACCTGACACAGTAACAGACGAGGTAAAACCATTCGCAGCTCCTGACACAGTGTCGGACGAGGTAAAGTCAGTCGTAGCACTTGACACAGTGTCGGACGAAGTAAAGCCAATCGCAGCACTTGACACAGTATCAGACGAGGTAGAGCCATTCGCAGAACCTGACACAGTAACAGACGAGGTAGAGCCATTCGCAGCTCCTGACACGGTAACAGACGAAGTAAAACCATTCGCAGCTCCTGACACAGTATCAGACGAGGTAAAACCAATCACAGCACTAGACACAGTATCAGACGAGGTAAAGCTAGTCGCAGCACCTGACACAGTATTAGACGTGGTAAAACCAGTCGCAGAACCTGACACAGTGTCGGACGAGGTAAAACCAATCACAGCACTAGACACAGTATCAGACGAGGTAAAGCTAGTCGCAGCACCTGACACAGTGTCGGACGAAGTAGAGCCAATCGCAGCACTTGACACACTATCAGACGTGGTGGATCCAATCGCAGCACCTGACACAGTATCAGACGAGGTAAAGCTAGTCGCAGAACCTGACACAGTGTCGGACGAGGTAAAACCAGTCGCAGCACCTGACACAGTATCAGACGAGGTAGAGCCATTCGCAGTACCTGACACAGTAACAGACGAGATAAAACCAGTCGCAGAACCTGGCACAATGTCGGACAAGGTAGTGTCAATCGCAGCACTTGACACAGTATCAGACGAGGTAAAGCTAGTCGCAGCACCTGACACAGTGTCGGACGAAGTAGAGCCAATCGCAGCACTTGACACACTATCAGACGAGGTGGATCCAATCGCAGCACCTGACACAGTATCAGACGAGGTAGAGCCAATCGCAGCACCTGCCACAGTGTCGGACGAGCTAAAGCCATTCGCAGTACCTGACACAGCAACAGACGAGGTAAAACCAGTCGCAGAACCTGGCACAATGTCGGACAAGGTAGAACCAATCGCAGCATTTGGCGCAGTATCAGACGAAAAACCAACTACTAATGAGTGTAAAGTCAAAGCCATGGGTAATTACACTAATGAAATACCAGACGGGAGATCTAAGCGTTGCAAGAGAAAGGAAGTAAAAGTTAGTGTTAAACCAAAATCTTCCAGGTCGGAACGTCAAGACAAGCCCGTGTTGATAGGTAACGTATCTATTACAACTTATTACCTTGTACCTTTTGTTTATGTACAGTGTTATAAAAATAATAGAAACCAACAGGGGTGTGGTAGGTCATTATCTACCACTTTCTTACCGCCTCCTTACTCGTCCCAAGGATTTTTGCTTCATCTGGTTTTGTGTTTTTGTCTTTTGTTTTTGTCTTTCCCCGGAGACCCAGGGGTGGAACGTCGGGCGGTGAGAGAGCAGGGCGCGGGGAGGTTAATAACAACTCCATTTTCCACAGACGCAGCGGCCTGGCGCGACAAAGTGATTGACGATAAGATTCACTTCCTGTTCTGGGCGTTGTCTGTTGACGACGGTAGAATATCGAAAGTTGAGGCCAAAGTAAATCTTAATAGACAGCGGTGCCACATATCATTTGAGCGGGAGGCCCGAGTGGAATTGATGTACAACATTTGTAAAGACAAAGCCTTTGACTACAGCTCGGAATGCAAGACGTCTGCGGGTGGAGTTCAGTATGGTCATTTGAAGTTTAAATTGGACGAGGAAATGGGCTGTCACGAGGGATCTAGTGAATGCAAGGTGAAGTATAGGATTAAGTTTTGAAGTCTTGTATTCCCAAATTATAATTATTTTGTTACACATAAAAAATACTGATATTCACTCTGGTGATAAATACTTTTTTTTAATATCAACGACTTTAACTCAAATGCAGTAAAAAAATTTAAAAGACCCTTCCAGAATATGGATGATAATAGTAATAATAATAATAACAATAATATTTATTTAACATTTATAGTGTGTGTGTGTTTCATATGCGCATTTATACAATATTGAATACTAATAACTTAATAATAACTAATAAATTATACTAATCTAGAAATCTAATCAAACTAAGCATACTTGATCTAATACTAATATAAAGCATACACAGGAGGCCCATGGCAGAATTCATTGACTACCAGAACACCTTTCTTGTTCACCATTCCGCTATTTCTCATCTTTCGAATAGCTCCACTATTTAGAAGAGTTCTCGTCATTCCTGAATCGGAATATTCTAAAGAACACGACTAACATCGAACATGCCTCATATTACCAAATTCTCATTCAATTAAATTTGTTTTCGTTTTGATTGGTTGAGCAAGCAATGTGTCACCTGCAAAGAACTTCCTGCAAATACTGACATCCTAAGTTGAGTCTTTCTTTTTATATTCAGTTGCTATTATTGCAGTATTCGTTGTAATTAATATGTAAGTTTGTAACGCGCCTTTGATCATATCTTAATGTAATTGGCTTGTAGAAATATTAAATTTATCATTATTATATCATCAATTGTAATAAATCAACACAGCGTATATCGCAAATGCTGCAATTTGATTGGTTCCTCAACTCACCTAATAATATCATTATACGTCTTATACCTGTTGTTGTGAAAATCCAAGATGGCGGTATCTCGATTTGTCGAGATGACAGGGAAAAAAATTGAAAATCTAATAGAAATCGCAGTTCCATCCAAGAAAACCAGGTATAAAATCATATTCATAAAACCTTTAGTCCAATTCAGGCCCCCTTTTTCTCACTCTCCGCTTCGCTCCGGGGGACTGAGCCCCACCGTGGAAGAAAGGGTCAGGCCCCCTTTTTCTCACTCTCCTTTCTTCCACGGTGGGGCTCAGTCCCCCGGAGCGAAGCGGAGAGTAAGAAAAAGGGGGCCTGAATATATGAATTGGCCTGAATATATGAATTGGACTATAAAACCTTCTGTTGATTTAATATTTATTATAAAAGCGCGTGGACCAACAGCTCAGAAAACGCCGCTTCATCGTATGACTGTTAATTATTTTATTACAGTCCCAGCCACACGATGCAACGTTGCCAGCAATCTTGCGAACAATGGCAAAATTGTTTTATATAGCACCCCCGATGCAACATTGCTTGCAGCATAGTATACAATCAGGTTTACTTTGTCAACATCGTCTTCAGTGAGTAAATGCTGTACGCAATGTCGCTGAGGGTGGCAACACTTGAAACAATTACGCTCAATATTCCATGCGTAGTCGCAAAACGTGTCCGGGCCTTACGATGCTAACATCCTTTTGTAAATTTTTATCTTGATATGAAATAAAAAGAAATCTGATGTAGAGAAGAGAAAACCCCAGTACATCTTTGTAGACGAAGGCGATCTTATTGACGTCACTAACCAGCCAGAGCTGCAGCAGCAGTTTCTCAGCGGGGTAAATTTGAAGCCGAAGAAAGCAGAAGACCGGACCATGACTCAAGAGCGGGAATTTGGATACATAGAGGATATGTTGAATGACGATGATAATGAACACAACAGATCCACATCGGAGGCAGGAGAACAGAAGACACACCCTGAATATGGTTCTTCTTCGTATCAGGTACTAAAACTCATTCTAGTTTTCCACATGAACTTAGGTACGGACCGTTTCACAGTGTATATATGTGTGTGTGTGTGTGTGTGTGTGTGTGTGTGTATGTGTGTCAATGTATGTATGTATGTATGTATGTATGTATGTGTGTATGTGTATGTATGTGTGTGTGTGTGTGTGTGTGTCTGTGTGTGTGTGTGTGTATGTGAGTGTGCGTGCATACATATTTATGTTCCCATGTGTGCGTGCATGTTTGTGTTCGCGTGTGTGTGTACGTGTATGTATGTATGTATGTATGTGTAACCCTTTCATATACCTAAAATAGAAAATGCGACACATTTGTAATCACAGAACACATATAAACTAATCAAATATCGCTTTGACAAATCGAGAAATGTGCCCCTTTATCGGCTTTTGAACAATACAGACCAGCTGCGATTGTCGGATACATTTGGATATACCCTTTCAAATACCAAAACGAACAATTCGGGTTATAGTTCCTGTGGTTTTTCTTCCTTTCATGTAAGAAAACCGAGTTTTCCTTTCAAGTAATACAAAAAGCTACATCTGCACGAGCAAAGCTTTATCCGATTTCTAGCTATATTATGTATATGCCTTGGATATGTGATGGCGTCGCCCGAGAAAGTGCTCTTAAGTTTTATAATGTACTGTAACTAATGTCGGACGCTTACTGGAATTTTCGGTCGGTTCTTTTTTGCACACTATTTTTGTCCGAAATTAAACTCGTCCAAAATGTGTTGTAAGTAACGTGGTAATGTCTAATCCCCGTACTCTGTATTGTTCAGTTTCCTGGACAGGAGAACATGCACGAGGGCCAACACCACGCCCACTTTGGCGCGCACCCCCATTGGTGCCCTTCCGGCACTAGTACTTACCCTCCAAGATACACAGGGCCTCAACCATTCGGACCTTGCCCGACACCACCAGGTAGCCCTTTTGGGCACCGCCCGCAAGCCCCTCCATTTAACGGTCCCTCAAACTGGGGTCAACGTTCTTGCAATGGACAACCACGTGGTATGGGCCCGCAAGGTCTGAACCCACAGGCGCCTCCCTTTGCTGGTCCCTGGCAACAATCCGGACCCGTGCCCCCGCGGCCGTATATTCAGAATGGGACAACTTATTTCGCCCCGCCACCTTCATTTACACAAGCCGCTCAAAGGCCGCAGTGGAACATGGGACATCAACAACCGGGCTATCCACGTCCAAGATAAATGTGAACAACTTATCATCTGGTTAATTGTCACGTGTTACCCTCCCAAGAAAAGCCGTGAATGAGCTTCCACCAGATTCATATGCACTCCAAGGACTGCGTTTGTTTATTGTGACGGACAAGGTTTCCGAGATTTACTGCAAAGCAAGATTTTGTATTTGACATCTTTAACCTGGAAACTATCTGCTGCGAAAGCAATACTGACATTCCATGTAATTCATAATCATTCGTAAGATATAATGCTTTAAACTTGAACTAAAAAATGACCAAGTGAACTTCAACGCATAACTGTTTCTTTGATCAGATTGTAGTATTTAAAAAAAAATGTTAGTGTATTTAGCAGCTAATAAACGGTATACACGGTGACCTGGTAATAATATATTATTATTGGAATAATTGTGTTATATATTATAGAGACTGAGAGAAATTAACCTCCATCTCCAACTTTAACAGAATTTGCCGTACAATTTCTCAAAGTAAAGTCTATTGTAGTTGGAGTCCTCTGCCTGCCGGCGACACTGATGGACATAGCCTGGGTTTTTTAATTATAAACCTATTTATGTTTATTTATAATATGCTCCTGGAAAATAAACTATATGGGGAGTCACAATTGGATAAGTGATTTATATAGTTTTTCAATACAGACAGAGATATTCGTACTTAGGTAGGTAGATAGACAGATAGACAGACAGACAGACAGACAGACAGACAGATAGATAGATAGATAGATGTTTTTGTGTCAATGTCACTTTTAAACTTTAACAAAAACATATCGAGCAGACTCTTAGAATTTTTTGTTTTTTATTATTTTAAACACTATTATTGTAAGTATTTCGTTGTCATGGAAACAATGTGGCAACCTAAAGCACATCAAAAACCTATTATTCGGATATATTTCTATAATCTGTTGGAATATCTTAGTCCTTCATTTAGTGTTAAGAGTAAGAACTAAAAAGTTATCACCTATATAAGTTCCATACCTGTGACAACCAATAACTTTGGTCGAATCTCTGTGTGATCCGTCAACATCAGCCCCTGAAAAACATATTATCCTGATACTTGATCAAAACACAAACGCAGGCGCAAGTGACAAGGATGAAACAGTCGCATTTCAAGAAACATTAGTTTCCTTCTTTAGATAATTGAAGTTAAGAAAAGCGATTGGAAACTGAGGCGATAAACAAAAACTATTCCTGCGCTAAGCGACTCAATAGGTAATAATTTTGCATATTTTAATGACATTATTATCATTTAAGTAAAATGCCTCTGAAAAAACAACAACCTGATTTAAAGATATTGTAAAATTTGAAGTATCGGGGGGGGGGGGGGGGGGGGGGGGGGGGGGGGGGGGGGGGGGGGGG
>JANUFV010123895.1:0-15445 GCA_024757865.1 Epizoanthus scotinus | reverse complement strand
CTCGTTCGCGACACGGCAATACCACTTTATATTGCCGTCTCTCTCGCCGAGCAAAACATTAAGTGAATCGCGATACAGACAGTTATTTCTAAAAAAAAAAACAGATCACGAACATTGAAGTTAATTCCCAATGGGAATTACGTGAACAATAAACCTTGCTTTATATAAATTCAGTTTCGTAGTTCAGTTTGTTATAACCTGAAGAATACATAATGATTGAAAACGTTAGTTTTTAAACAAAACTTTTTACCATTTGATATGATATACGATGGTAAGGTTACACTTTTAAATACAAAACAGCCATAGAAACTGTATTCTAAAATTCAGCTTGCTTTTTCTCTGATACAAGAACTTGGGTACATATAACTGTCTTATTCATTAAAACTGCAGCCTTAAATGAGCAAAAGGCTGGGCTAGTACATGTAAAAATAATTACACATGGTCTTCGACAATCTACAGTTTGTAATAGCTATAATTACATGTATTTAACAGTATATACATGGTTGTACTGCTTACCACCAATGGCAAACAAGTAATTTACAAAGTATAATGTATATATATATTGCAATAAATTATCTATATTACTTTAAAAATTCAGAAAGGCATACAAACAATACTACAGCCACAAACTAGATAAACACGTGTAGTTATACAGGCAACAAGATATACGAACACCGACATGTAACAAGGACTTGATACTGCAGCCACAAACCAGACTAGTATTGTTGGGCACGTGGCAAAACATATAAAGATCTTATATGCCTACCAATGTTTAGCCTGGGAGAGGGACATAGGCTATGGGCCGGGTTTTGATACAACTTGTTCTGGTGGGGAATTGGACACTAAAAGTACTTGGAAGTACTGCTTAGTATGTTTCTGCTACAAAGTTGACAAAAATATCTTGCCCCTGGTTTATGCTCACACCCTCCCAGGCTAAACAATGATAGGTGCAAAGGCAGGGTGTCAAGCAGCATGATTGCTCAAAAAAAATTTCAGGATCACAAAAATAGGAAAAATAGGAAAATTTGAGAAAAAAGTACAGGAATTTCAAAAATAGATTGATGGACATTAAGATAGCCTCCCTGCACCCTTGCAACTATCCCAATCCACCACTTTAGTCTATCGATGTTATATTTTCTCGAAATAAATGTAAAACAATTTTGAAAAAGTGCTGCATGTTTCATATCAAGAACAACAAACTTTTATTCCTTTTTCACAATGTAAGTATTACCTTCATACAGTCAAGGCAAGTGTACTTTGAGTTGTTCTTGTCATATAAAAAGGTGGCTTAAAACCATTCACTACTTCGATTAAACCCGACTCTAGAGATAGTCACCTATCACTATTTGATTTTTCCAATGAGCTAAGAAATGGGAAAAATAGGAACTTGACACCCTGCAAAGGTGATTTACGGTCTCATGGAGGCAAGGGGGTGGGGGAATTGGGGGAATTGACACTCCACATAGTAGTCCAGTCTGTGAAAGGTCGTTGTTTGTCTACAGGTTATCTGTTTGCTGTACTCTTAGTTTCTACACTTTAGCTGATGTGTTTGAGCTATAAAAACTATTCATTCTGTTATGTACATGAACAGTATGTTTTAGTGCCTTTGGTACACGTATGATGCATTCAACCTGCTCATTCAAACAAATTGACTTAACCCTTTCAGCCCCAGACATGTCAAGTGACATGTTACTAAATTCTCCTTACAAGTCTCTATACATTTGTTATAAGCAGGTTGGGAGAATTTGGCAATTCATCCAAGAAAGTTTGCTGTTTCTGATCAGTTTCTTGATTCTCATTACCAAACTACTTATTTTTGTATTGATATGGTAAGGAGAAGATAGATATCGATAAATGTCTGGGGCTGAAAGGGTTAAGTATAAGCAAAACTTTATTATTATCAATTGGTGGATATTCCCATACTACTTCAGCTTGGTAAAAAGCCACACTAATTCTTACTGGCCATTTGATTTATGTTAAAACGGGAAATGTTGCATTGTAATGGAATAGTGCCACTGCTAGTTTACAGTATTTTTTTCACAATAGTCTGTACATGGGAGTCCCCCCTCCCAGGAACTAACAAATATACATGAAGAGGTGGCTTGTACATATCATTATGATGCATAATTGTTATTTTAGGTAATATCAAAAAACAATATTTGACTGAAAAAAAAGCAGCTGCAGTAATATAAGTGTACTGTTACTGTAAAACTTTTATATCTTTTTAACAGACATCTTCTTGATTGCCGTAGTTCAGTGGATATCAAAATCAGGACTTGATATTTGAGCAAAATAAGTGTCCAGAGCACAATTACTGGTCACCTAAACAATGTCCACCAGAACACTCTCTTTACTCCTCATAGTAATTGTCATTCCTTTGCACAATAATAATTGTTTTATAACTCTGCATTAATTTTCATTGTGGCCAATATGTCCTCAAGTAAATCAACGATCCTGATCTGCAGCATGGCAAGCTGTTTAAATGCCGTTAACTTTGCACTGGTACTTGATGCAATACAGGAGCATGACGTATTTCAAAGTGGAGAGCTGAGGTTATCTTCCACTGTATTCTTCAGCAGAGCTCTGTATTTGCTGCTTAGCTTTTGCTTTAATTCTCTCCAGCCGCTTCTGGTCGATAGTCCTTTTGGCCACAATGTATCCAGAAATACCTGCAGTTATCACAAACACCCTGGTATAACAAAATACAGTATCAGTTGTTTGAAAATAACAAGTGCATAGGGGAAATGTGGAAGATTTATAATTTGGGGATTGAAAATGTTTTATACCCCAGGGGAGAGAACATTTCTAATGAATGTTTAACGACAACGGTTCAAGGAAGGGGATGGGGAAAATATGGGAGACTTCAGGGCTAGATTCTAGAATACCCCGCCACATATTTATAATGTACGAAACTCCTGCCACCGTTTAAGCAAAGCAAATTAGGGGGAATTGAGCCGAGGGTGACTGTCTGGCGAAACCATTTGACCCAGAAGACTTTGTTTTTAAAATCTTCCCCCACCCCAGGGGAAATATCCAACAATGTAAACATCCATTTTATACCCCCCTTCCTCCGCCCATGGATCGATACGATGATCAACAGGTGCATTATTATAGTTATTGTAATTATTCCAAGTACGTGTATATATGTCCAAGCAATATGTTATATGTAATGTTGAATCAGGTAACTTTAATAATGCACATCGATATCGATAAATAGACCAGTGACTGTTAGACAATTAATATTATTTGCAAGTAAATTAATATCAATATGTCTATTGATTTTTCCTGAAGTTCAAGTTGCATTTGATTATAAATGATAGAATATATATCCATGTTTGATGTTACGTGTATCGTAAACTAAATTGTGGCAACGTGAAAAAACCCTTTCAAAAAATTTACTTGCCAGCCAAATGCCACCATTCTCATTCCAGACAAGTACATCGCCATGATATTTTGTTCCACGGTTTAACTTTAAAGTGTATGGCACCGCCACAATTCTGAATTCACAGTTCAGGAAAAATACAGTCGAGCGCCATGGGACAACATATTTTACGAAACACCAAGTACTGTTGAACTTTCTATTACATTATACCGCTGATCTAAATTGGGTCCGCTCGTTCCAGACTCTTCTTCGCAATTTGGCCGAAAACTTCGGCGGGACCCGCTAACGACAAAGAACGAAAGGCTTTGTTAGAATTGTTTGTTATTATTCGAGTATTCGGATCAAAAAGTTTATTAAATTAAACATCTCAGCTGAACTAGAGTCGGATGTCCGACTGGCTATTTTGTATATAAAGTACCTACCTGACCTCGTTCTTTCTCGTTGCGAAGACGTACAAAGGCCCGGGGTAATGTCAGGTTAGTTTTCCCCAAAACTTACCACGCAAAATGTATTGTACCACCTGACCGGTACAGAAAAAACAATCCCCAAGAAAAAAAATCCCTGTCCCGCACCACCTGACAAGATAAAAACATTTTTGTTCCGTCTGAACATTGCTCAAAACACGTTTCTGCTCACCAGTCAGAACGATGTACGTGAAGTTACTTATATGATAGGGTGGAGGAAAAAATAATATTATCATTTATCAAACCAATATGGCTTTACGCATGCTGTGATCTGATTGGCTACTCAAACTCAGATTAGTTAATGACAAGCACTATTCATGCTTCGCACAACTGAAATTATACATTCAGTCCTCGTGTACGGAACACAGATGACCGCGTCACGCTCGGAAGGTAGTTGGAAGAGTAATTACGAAAGTAATTGGGTGGGTTGGTTAATGGGCGGGTGGGTGGGTGCGCACGTAGTTCACCCGAATAAGTAATAAATATCCCTGGTAAACAAATTTCTGTTTCCTTGCTTTATATAAAATATTTCATTGAAATGCAGCTATTCTGATAAATGTTAGTTTAGTTCTGGTCAACCAGTTATGTATAACTTAGGTAAGACAGTAAGCCGTAATTAGGTAGATTAGTAGTTAGGTAAGCGAGTTGTTAGGTGGAGAGGTAATTAGGTAATATAGCAAGTAGTTAGGTCGATAGGTAGGTAGCGCGAGTGGTTCTTATGGGGTAGGGTTGCAGGCCACATGCCCAACCCTCCTCCTTTATCCAGGCTTAGGACCAGCTGGCAATTCCTTATAGAAATGTCCAGGTAGGTAGGTAGTAAAGTTAGTCGGTAAGTATGATTTGATGGATTGGTAGGTATTGTAGAGCTGTGTTTGTAGGTGTATGGCACCAGGGAATCTTCCTTGCATGTGGCCGAGTCGAGAATCGACACGCAAGGATGACTCTTTCTGGGTTTTATTCGTGAAAGTAGAAACTTAGTGCTCAGGAGCTATGGACTTAACAACTACGAATTCTCTTCACAACCTCTCAACTGAACTCTCTGAATGTTTCATAAGGTTATATAGTTAGATAATTTATGCAATAGCACCAGTGATTGGTGCTCTGCAAATGATTGACAGCGCACCCATCAGGGCAACGTCATCATTACGAAGTCTATCAAACCAAAATCTGTAATAATGTGAACAGAAGAACAGACAAGACTATAACCAAGAGTAAGATATTTGTATGGAAAGTATTTTCTGCTATTTAGTATTAGTGTCCGGGATCTGAGGAACTGAGTCGAAGAGGTGACTCCCTTTCCTGTGCTAGGCGCTTTTCCTTAATAATTGATAATGGATACTGAAAGAGAGACAAGCTCTCAAGATAGCGCCCAGTTCCTATTCCGAAAACAACTGCTAAATAAACATGTTGACTTTAGGCAGATTGTAATCAAACCATCAACAGGTGTTCACCTAAGGAAGGTTTTGATGGAACCAAATATCGGAATCAACAATTATTTTAAAACTCTCGGTACTTTCTTGACGGTCCGTATTCAACAAAACTAGTACTGTCAGTACTGATAACTTCTGAGTTTTTCCCTAAACTCTACCTTCGAATTGTTTCATAACAAAACACTATCAAGGTAAACAGATGTCCTAGTGTTGACGTTTATACGATTGATATTTTAATGTGGTACATTTTAGCTTAACTGAATAATTTGTTGTGTCGGTACAACAAAGATATAACCACAAATCTGTGATATCAAATGTTTCGCTTGATATACCCAAACAAACTAAGTTCCTTCCAAGCGAAACCACACTTGGATCAAAACAATGATTGATCTTTCTTGATATCTTACTCTACAATAAATCGGTTCCTCTACAGTATGTATGTAAACACCAATGTGAGAGCATAGTTGAATAAAACAGTAAAACAGTCCATTTATTTTAGAATTTCAAATAGTATGTCATCTGTCAATAGTTTCTGCTGTAAATACTTTGGCCGTTGAATCTCCTGACCCAGTGAGAACTGTAAGGCCATCTCTGAAAGACAATCGTAGAAAACATTGTTATCAACAGTGCTCAACTGGAGCTAAACCTGATAAACTTGTTTGATATGTTCTTCACTCGGCACCCAACTACACACAAATATGTGTCTTGTACAAATGTGTCTTATAGTTTACATCTATAACTGAAGGAAGGGATATTAAGAAAGAGAGAAATAGCAGAACGCGCCCACCAATCATTACATTGTGCTTCATGGCCGCTGACAACCGCTGTATTTTAACTGGTTCAAATTGGTTCAATGTCCATGTGCGAGACTGACGATGCAGTGATTTAAAAATTGTATCTACACCGGCTTCAACGTCCGTAGCTATAGAGTGCCCACGTGGGAAATATGCCATAATCGTTGTTATGTTTTAACTGGCTTGTGACTATTATTATATAGATGGACTAATTAAGATACCCTATCTATCCAGTTAGTATGTATGTAGTATGTATGTAGTGTATGTAGTGTATGTATGTATAGTATGTAGTATGTGTACATGCGCTATTCTGCAAGCGCATGGGACTTCCAAAATATCCTTGCTCATGCTATCATTTCGTAAAGAAACATGTACCTTTTATACATTAGATGGGGTTGGATTGAATCAGTAGATATCGAAATTCGGTGATGGATATCATCCTATTACAACTCCAAATAGATGTTAACAGTCACTTAAATATAGCTATGCACAAACTGGTCCCAGACATTCACGCTTTTTGTTATAAGAACCAGTAAATTTTGGCTGAGTCTCGTTGTTCTTATTTTTGACGACAATTTGGGCCTCAATTGTTCTTGTGTCGGCACATAAATATAACATAAATATCTTCGGGACTTGGGGACTTTTTTTCAAATACCTCGCTCTGGATTCGTCGCCTGTAAGAAACAGTAAGGTATTTGTATCCCAACATCTGCGCTGGTTTCTGGACAAGCTATCTATTTTACTGTGTCAAGAACTTCGATAAATAGTTACATTCTTAAATACGCGTTTGAATCCGAGCCTCGATTGTTCTTATGTTGTTCTTAATTTTTAGGCAAATTTGAGCCTCGTTGTTCTTGTAAAATTGTTCTTATAAAAAAGGCGTGTAGTCATAGTCCTCACTAACCTGCTGATGGCCAAATCCAATATTTCTGCCCTGTGTCCACACCATTCCCTCTCACAATTACCACTCCTACCGTCCCACAACCTGACGATGCCATCCAAACAGCAAGTATAGATCAGAGGGCTGGTTTCGTCCCACTTTAAACGGACAATGCCAGCCTTTGGATTAACAAGGTCAGGACATGATATTCAGCAAATGTATGTTCTCAATTATATATTTCTAAACTATTTTCTCAACGCCAGCTCAGTTGGCCTCAGTTCAGTCTGATTTCCCAACTGTTAACTTGATAATATTTCTTGCTTTTACAAACCATGCAAGTGTCAGAAAAATGAAGCCAATAAGTCATAAAATATAACAGAATTATCAAGAAAACCTAAGGAAAGTTGTCGACACGACTTGTAATGTAATTCATAACTGTGAGGTAAACCATATTAAATTCCTAATTTTATAGAAAAATACGTTTGTTTGACAAAAAATACTTTTAAAAACAAGTGTGAGTGTTTGATTATAGGTTCTAAACTAACACATGAGAAATAGGCGAACAAACAAACTTGTCAATCTGCGCTGAGTTTCATTGGCGTTTGTGTTTGTGGAATTCAGTTTTAAAGTCCTTTAAACAGGATGACCAGTTGAGTTATAATAATGCCTTTTAAAGAATATATACATCAAACAATTGAAAGAGGCGAGAGATTATACAATAACCAACACCTTGAACTTGTCTTGCACATTGCGTTTTCATCTCTGTTCTTTATGTTTAAAATCTGATCATGAGCAAGCGAGGCAATTGTAACGAAACAGTTGTTTTGCAAATGGAATAAATGCAACTAGCTAGCAAATCTTTACTGAGCTGTAAAAAGAAGGGTTAGGTTTAGATAGCAGTGCAGTATCAGGATCGTTATCATCAATGCATTTGCTGCAGCAAAACTCAACCTCTTTCCACCTTTTGATTTAACTTGAGTTCTTGTCGTTTCAGTGATGCATGGATTACCTGGTGTGTACACTGTTGTCTCAAAGTATGACTGTGTAAGTCCCACACTGCTAGTACACCACTAAGTGAAGCGGTTGCTGCAAATGGAAGTCTGGAATGTAAATACAAATAACCTGTTGAATGTTCGGGTCACAAAATAGTAAAAAATATACTTAACTAGCAGGATACTGGCAGTAACTAAATGACATACTTAATACATACAAATTATTATTAAAACATGGAGGAACCCGAACTTCAAGAATATAGAGAATTTGTCAACTCTATCGTGTCCTTGTGGTTTATGAAGACAAGTCTTCAGACTTCGTGCAAATAGTTTCGATATCTAGAGTAATATTTCCGGCACAATTACGATATGGTGGAAAACCTTCAAATACGCTAAAACTGAACACGCATCTGAAACGTTTTGTTTCTGCGTTTGCCCCCACCAAGGTATAACATGACGAGAGAATCCTTATCTAAACAACAGTTTACTTACACAGGTGACAATCCAACAGCTTCCACTGAAGGCAGTGGCGTGTTTTCACTATGGTCATCTGACGGAAAGCCTGCTGCAAGAGTACAAAGTACCTAGACAGCAAGGGCGTGGAGAATATCAGTAGAATACCTGAAGCAGAAAAACTCTTCTTGTCCCTAAAGGGGCTGTGTCACGGCTATTTAAGGCATTTTTGCGATGGCGGTATGAGATTCTCTACAAATCAAAGGAAATGTAAAAATAACGGGTTACTGTGGTAGAAACACCTAAGAGGGATTATGATAAGTTGAAAAGGAACGTGGATGGTTAAAATTGGGGAAGATTAAAACGGATTACAAACTCTCAATTTAATTTCGGCCCAGGCTAGACATTAAATAAATTAAATCCAATTTGCTCGCTCACCTTTCCAGTACTTGTATTTACTATTTTTGCCAAGGAATCTTCACTACCAGTAATAGCAAGCACGTTGTCACTGTAGCAATCCAAACAAGTTATAGCACTTGTGTGGGCTGTGCTGTCTACAATATGAACAGAAGAAATACAGGTTACAAATCTTCTATGGGCTGTGTTGTCTAAGACACAACCAGAACAAACAGGTTACAGAAAATGTACATGGGGTTTGCTGTCTACAACATGATTAAATGTATTCAGATTACGAGAACTTTTAAAAGTACAAAGCAGAAACTATCGAACAAATGTAATCAATTACTCTTATCCCTACATTCACTGAAGGCAAACTAAAGACAAAAGTCATTTTCCTTTACTTACTAGTGATGTTATTAGAAAATTGCAGTCTAAAAGGTCTCAATTCCATGTTTTAAATAATAATAAAGCATATGATAATTTGTCTGTCTGGTCTACCAGCCCGATATATATATACTTGCTGTATTTGTTCTCATTGCTTGGGATGGGGACGTCTCCATATCATTCATTTATCTCCCTTCGCTTAGTGAACATCTTCATTTGAGCGATGAGCTGATTGTGCCCAAACGTATTTATACAGTGAATCATGATAAACCAAGAGATGCATTGCGGAATTTGTGCAAGATGCAAATGTGTTGTTAACTTTCTAAAGAGTTTTGAACATTTGGAAACAGTTTGAAGTTTTCAAAATGTTGTTAAGACATAATACTTTTTACAGATTTTGGAACCTTTCTAAGTGTTTTAAAACTCTTACAAAGATTATAATGTAAATGTCTCTCGTTGAATAGAAAACAATCCCATGACAATTTGTGAAATTATGATTAATCTCACCTGTGCTTGTTAATGTAACTTTCCTCACAGATACAGATACCTCACTACATGTACTATTCAATTTAAAAGTTTTCCAGAAATCATAGTCAAATTATGGAACACTATTCCTGTGACAGTAAGAGAGTCCCAAGATATTACGACTTTTAAGCGTGCATTACGCGCGTATATGTCTAAACAAGGCTAATTTTATACATTATAGAGAGAATACTTAGATATTTAACCCTCGATATTTTATTTTATTTTTGAATATTGCATTTTATATCTTATCCATGTGTAACAAATTCGAATCATTTTTTTAAACATATATGCATAACTTATTTATTGTAATTTGTTTTACCATGATGTATTATGTCCTCGTTCACGTTTTAATGAGCTTTACAGCTCCTAGGTGACTACATGCCGGTTAAATAACGTACATTGTATTGTATTGTATTGTATTGCATTGCATTGCATTGCATTGCATTGTATTGTATTGTATTGTATTGTATTGTATTGTATTGTATTGTATTGTATTGTATGTGTCAAACACACATTCATATATTACCCGAAAGATGAAAACTTGTTGTTCCTTCCTTCAGATCCCAAACTTTCAATGTTCCATCTTCATAACCAACACATGCTCTTTTACCTGAAGAAAATCAACACCAGTAACATACACTCTTTTCACTGAAGGAATATACCAATGTTCTACGCATCTTCATAACCAACACATGTTTTCTTGTTCTATCTTCCTTATCATACCGAACAAGTCATGCTCTTTTCATTGCACGATTCTCTCATTGAGAATAACATAAGCATTTCCAAACACATTATGATAATGAAGATTGCAGATTTAATCACCTGTAGGAGTTGATGTTATGCTGTTCGCCATGAGGGTGGTAGGTTTGAGCTGACGTTTCGAGCGTTAGCCCTTCGTCAGAGCAATTGATAATGATAATGATTTCCTTTGTGTTTGCTTGATACATGTAACTTACGTATATTGACAATTATTAGAAATCTGCATCACTGTCACACCACTACACAGACCTTGATTAATATTGCTACTATCTTCATTACATGTATGCAATCTCATTTAATCTACAACCATTGATTATGTCCACAATTGCCAATACTTACCGTCTTTCATAAACATGCCGCTGGTGGCTCTGTGTCCATGAGTTTGGAACGTTTTGCAGTCACCACTCGGCACTTTCCACATCCACACGTCTCCTGCTGCTGTTCCAGCCAGTAACACATGCGCACTGTGGTGCCAGTCAAGCCACTGGTGGAGAAATAGTACATCATACCACTAGGACACACACATCACATCACATCCACACATCACCCACCACTGCACAGTAACACATGCACACTGTGGTGTGAATCAAGCCACTCAGGTGGAGAAATAGTACATCAAACTACTAGGACACATACGTCACATCAAATCACCCACCACTGCCCAGTAACATGCAGCCACTGGTGAAAGAGAACATGTCATACTAGCCACTATGCCACTGTGACAGTGATAACAAATTAAAGATATACAGCTACTTTTCCAGAAAAGGGCAACACCATATAAGCAGAATTTGGCACTAACAAAATGCAAATAAAGCTAAACAATGGGTGAGCCTGGCAGAGCAGGAGAGCCCAACTTTCAGGCTCCACCACTCATTTGACTGCCATGCAAAACTTGGGGCTGCCCCCTCCCCCCCCAAAAAAAATGTTTGGGCTCTTTGACACACAGTTGAGAAGTGGGAGATTGGAGAGGGGAGAAAGCTGTGTGGCCAAAACTTGTTTGGGGACTTGTTGGCAAAGAAAGGAGCTGTTTTGCAGTCTATCAGCTTAATTAAGTCACTTGACTTGCACTATATGCAATACTTTCTAAATTGTTTAAAATGTACCTCCAAATCTTCACATTCAAACGACCAGATCTCTTGCTGAGTTTCCACACTCCACACTTTAATGATACCACTCATATCGCCTGTGGCCACCAGCTTGGAATCATGACTGAAGCCTGTACAGGTCACTGAGTCTTTGTGGCCTTGAAAGGATAAACGACCAATTGGCATTCATGAGTGTGCATTGGTGGCAAAGCAAGTTAAAGGAATATTTGTTTTACTAGTAAGAGCATGGCTATTAGGATATTATTATATTTATATTTTAACTTGTAAAGCATTGAAACTTAGTGTAATGCTATATTATTATTATTATTATTATTATTATTAATACCGCTCTAGATCTGTGATTAAATTACCCCTGACCCAAACTACTCTTGCCCCCACTTTCATCTAATAGTACCACACATGTATTTATCGATATTCAAATTGTTTCCACAATTTACAAATTAATTGAAACAATAACAAAAAAATACAATATATAGTTGTGGGTGCAAGGGTAACAACACCTATAGGGTTAACTATCCTATACAATATAAATATTCAAATCATTCTTTCCTCCACTAGATCTACATGTACTAAAGACCTTTCACAGTCTGTGTCAGTTATTTATTTGGTGCGAAAGTATTGTTAATAAACCTGTTTTATTATTATTATTATTATTATTATCATTATAAGTCGCAAACAGCAAATACATGTACCTACCTTTACACTCAAACACTTGCTGCCCATCAGCAACCCGCCAGACATACGCCCGGTCATCTTCCCCTCCAGACACAGCCACTTGACTTGCTTCATTCAACGACACAGAAAACACTGAAGCTGTCAAGTAGAAATTTATACATTACTACAATTAAGTTTATTTTTACTAAATAAGTCAGATTATTAATACAATAAACATTTTCTTTCTATGTATGCATGTACTCGATGAAGACAGTTCATATTTCAAGCTTATCAAGTTCATGTAGCAACCAGCAGACCGTATACATTTTAATAGCTGCAATATTACACAATTCAAGTTCTTGCCTGAGTTAGATGCCATAATTCTGATCATTCAGGTGTGCATTAATTACGATCACTCACAAATTATGAACTGTGATTATATATTATGATCAGAACAAAGTTATAGCTATTATTTTATTAATACCTGTATGTTGTGTAAACGTAACTTGTGCATCGTCTTGTAAATTGTCCTGAATGTCAATGTCCTCATCTTCACTTCCATCTTCTTCTTGATCTTCTACAGCGACATCTTCCATACCCATTGACAGACCTTTTGAGCAAATCAATTGATACTAAATTCTTAGGATTGAATGAGGAAAAGATTGGAGAAATATAAATTATGTTAAATGTGTCATTCAAATTCTAAATTAATTATGAACACAACTTTCTCACATAATAAACAAGTTGACAAATCTGTATACATGATTGTATACAATATATTATACATTTTCAGTTAGAAATACTTGGCCTGCCTGTGTTCAAACTGTGGTCTGTCTGTGTTGATCTGACTGTAATCTAGCTGTGTTCTGACAATCACATCACTGTACTTGTGTTGAGTGTGTCTTGCTTGCATCGACTGTCGTCTGCCTGTTTTGACTGACATAAAAAAGGCATTGAAACCCAGATCATTAAGATTTTCAAGGCCAGTGGATGATCTCTTCATAATTTCATGTCAGGGGCAGCCTGTTGTGCCATGGAACCGGTCATGAAGGCTCATCTCAATTTTCACTTGCATTCATTTGATTACACTTTGATAGCACTGAGCACTCTCATCAGCAATCTCGCCATGCTGGGATAATCACAAAACAGAAAAACTGTCACCCATTGTGACATTGCTGCAACATCTTTTCTGATTGTAAATATTCACTAGTTACCAATCAGCAAAAAAATGACATGTCACAAAGATGAGGTCATGTGACAAAGATGAGGTCATGTGACAAAGATGAGGTCATGTAACAAAGATATGGTCATGTGACAAAGATGAGGTCATGTGACAAAGATGAGGTCATGTAACAAAGATGAGGTCATGTGACAAAGATGAGGTCATGTGACAAAGATGAGGTCATGTGACAAAGATGAGGTCATGTGACAAAGATGAGGTCATGTGACAAAGATGAGGTCAAATTCTACGTAGGAATAATGAGGGCTGTGAATTTTGTAATAAAAAATTATTGAAATAGGACTAAGATGGGTAGGGGCTCAGAAAGGCCAGCGGCACATACCCAGTAAACACAAACTAACCCCCCCTCCCCCACAGAGGTTCCAACTCTCACGATTTTTACAGGAGTCTCCCAAAACTTCATACAATTCCCAGTCTCCTGAATTTTGTCAAATTCTCCCAAATTTTCAAACATTTTGCAAAAGAAGGAAAAAATGTACAAACCCACTGCATTTTAGTGACAAATGACACCTCTGTTCAGAAACACAGTTTTTGATTACAACATAGCTCAGCGATCACTCCATCATGCTCTCAAGAAATTTTCAAAATTTTCTGGACCCCCTAGATACTTGCACCTCTGGTGCTCGGAAAATCTCCCTAATTTTCATATGCCCTTAGTATATTGAATATTGTCATTGTATCATCATTGCGATGAAAATTGTGCAATTTCTTGTATTTTTTTTTAATGAAAATTGAAATTATTTGTGCTAATCAATGAAAAAATCTGATGATTTCTATTGACTATAATGATAATTGATGACAATATAAATCACAACAAGCTATAAAAAATTGATTATTTATCGATAATTTATTGACTTCAATCGAGTAAGTGTCATCAACTGTTATCGATTTTTATTCAAATTGTTATCGATCATCGATTTCATCGATTGGTAACGCCAGATGTCAGGATTGAACTGGGTACCGTGTATAGGATTTTAATGGAGCCAAAACCAATTGCAGAATTGCACCCATTTTAGGAATCCTACTGATGATCGTCACTGAGTTACTGTTTGAATCTTTATTACAAGGAATGTTTTGTTTGTCTTTCTGTACGATTCACATACACACTAACTTACTGACTAACAAAGGCACAGGACTTATTTAAATATTGTACATGCTTCCAATCAGGGGAACGTTCCACTGTCATCTGGTTGGAATTGCTAACAATTAGTATGAGAGAATACACGGGAAATTTGGTGGACAATTCTACACTCATGCACGTGTATTCAGTATTGTGTTCAAATACAATTTGAATGTCCAACCAAGATTTGAAATTCCACTGTATCAAGTCAGTGACACGATTACATTTGCGAATAGACGTGTGAACAAATCAGCATGTTCAATGCTATTGCATTTACAGTAATTACACAAACTACAGTAGTACAGAGTACAGGACTTGGAAATGCAATGATAAGTTTATAATTTCCAATTTGTCATCATTGATCAACAACTTTACACTGAATCTGACCGATGCAGCAAATTACCTTCCAGATTCTCGTCATTAAGCTCAATCACTTCTACCACATCGCTATCATCTAACACAACATCTTGGTCAGAATTATCTTCCTGTTCCATCGTTACTATTTATATTGTAACAACTTCGGTATAAATCAATGACAACAACTTCTACCTCCACATGTTCTCTTCTCTGATCTTGTCTCTTGTCTCGTACCCAGGTGCTTCGCTCAAGGCTCATCACGCGGCGCCTAATGACCGAGAAGCGCCTGCGTACTAGTTATCCGAGAAGACCGTACCGTCGGCAGAAAGATATTAGAGACCTTTAGTTCCGACAACGAGTACGAGTACGAGCACGAGTTTTGACCGCGCGGGGCTTGGTACGGTAAAGTCGTTGTCGTAGTCAGCTGTTGCGTTTGCAACATTTAGTTTGTAAACAACAACGAGTTTTGATACTTGGCTTTTATCCTACAATGTTTTCGAAGAAAA
>JANUFV010123894.1:0-23822 GCA_024757865.1 Epizoanthus scotinus | reverse complement strand
AGGGGGGTGGTATTGAAAATTGTCTGAAAAGGCACAACATGAATGAAGGAAAACAGTAAGACATAGTATTACAAGGGAGGGGGGGTCGTATTGAAAATTGGCTACAAAAGTGTTATACTTGGACTGCCAAAGAGCTTGGAATTTCCACCCCCAAGTTTAGAGATCTGCCATGGATCACTTCCCAGTATAAAAAATTGCTCGTTTGGGCAAAATTTATTGAAAAACGTGCTTAGAAATCACGAAAATCACGGAAATCTTTCACTTGGCAGCCATATCTGAACCTGCAAATCTTGTGGTCAGCAGTTTTCTAAAACAATCCAAGATGGCGGCCAAACACGAGGGAGCGAGTTGGTGCATGTTTAGCTCAATTCCTTCCAGTTTTTACCAAATTGAAAGACTTTAGATGACTATTTATTGTAAAGGAGAACATTTTCAAGTTATTTTATCTGTTTTCAGGGAATCACAGTGCAAAAAACACTAAAAATGCGAAGGAAAACTCTTCGTTTATAGACTTTATAATAATAATATGCGCGATTTGTTGTGAATCACTGAATGTCGTGGTCTGAACAAGTGAACAATGATCAAGAAAGCAACAACAGAGGCCATGGTATACTTTTATTATCCAATCTTTACTTTGTATGTGTTCATGTGAAGAATTTTAGAAGGCTTTTTAGAAGGTGAAAAAAAGTTCAAATGGAAAACACTCGCGTATAAACCGCACCCCCAACTTTGTCAGTTTGTGCCTCTGAATCTAAGAAAAATTGAACTGAAACCTGAAAAACCCTGCGGCTTATATGCGAGAAAGTATGGTAATTTCTAATTTAGTGTTGTGTATCACTTGAAGCAGTGTGTTCTGTCTACAGTTGGGCTTTGTGGGGTCAGTAATTAACCCTAGGCATTTTCTTCTTTGTAGTTCCAAGATGGCCCAGGAGAGATCGTGGAACAACTAATTTCATTTTATAATGTTCCAGCTGAAAAGCAGGTATTTATGGCTGTTTTTACATGCAGTATCTTACAGATGAATATACACTAGAATTATCATTTTTCCCATTATACAGTCTGAGTTCCAAGTCTGTTTTGTTATTTCTCATAGCAAATGTAAGCTCTTTAGGAGAGTTTAATTAGGCCTTTGTAAATTATGCTGGCATTTTTTTAAGCATTATAGTAATGTGCTAGCATTTGAGCATAATGCTAGCATTATAGTAGAATTTTTCGACCATCTGTAGAATTTGAAGCTAAAATACTAACGGTAGAATTATAAAATATGCTCTAACACCACCGAGACTACACGCAAACCAGGTTGTTGTTTGTCAAATCGTGAACACTATTCTCAAGTTTCTCAAATGTTCTCAGTTATTAACTATTAGCCTTTGTCTCTTTCACACCTGAGTGGCCTGAGTCACCTGACGCCTCTCAGCCAGTCAGTCTCTGGGCTCTGGCTCACGTGATCACGTGAAAAAAAAAATTTGGCCTTTCTGCACTGCACTTATTCCTTGTAACAATCGACCGTTTTCAGTATATATTTTGAATCAGTTTCGATAGCTGATTAAATTTTGGATGAGCATTTTTTGAGCATTATAGTGAAGTTTTGGAAATATGCATTAGCATTTTAGTGAGAAACTCGAGCATTAAGCATTAGCATTTTAGTAAGGAAAAAAGCATAATTTACAAAGGCCTAACCTGGAGTGGAAGTGCATGAGTCATATTTTATACAATAAACAGGATATAACGCGCGCTGTGATTGGTCTAAACAAGATATAACGCGCACTGTGATTGGTCTAAACAAGATATAACGCGCGCTGTGATTGGTCTAAACAAGATATAACGCGCGCTGTGATTGGTCTAAAACTATTTTTGAACAGACACCAAAATGATGACACGGCGTCACGCCGCTGTTTCTCTATTTTCTTCAAAGCCCTCTCCACTCGAACCTTTTTTAAGCTTGTTTCAACATTAACTGGTTCAATTATTGTATGAAACAAATAGATTCCATTTTACGTGCGTCTGTTCATTCATAGATTTTCAAATGACGCCAAAACACGGCGAGCGCTTGAGTGACACCGACTCGCCTACGGCTCGTGTGCCACTTCTGGTTCTCTCGCCGTGTTTTGACGTCATTTGAAAATCTAGGAATGAAGAGACGCACGTAAAATGGAATCTAGATGTTAATTAGATCCCGTGACGCTTTCACTTGGCTACCGCAGACAGCCACGTGACCCGCGTGGGTCATCACGTTTGCGGGAAATAGGTTTTCACACGAGTTGCCTCGGCATTTCTCTGCGTAAAATTTTGGTTTTTGGTTTGAAATGCATTCTTTGAGATCCAGGGGTAGATCGTTGGGCGGCGGGAAAGCGGTGCGCGAGGACTTTTTTCCTCTCTCTCGCGCGCGCATTTCTCCTCGCGCCCCGCTTTTCAGTCCGCTCGCCCGACGATCTGCCCCTGGGTCTCCGAGGATGTTTTGAAAGCTGCATAATAGTGTTGATTCAATATGGTGGCGGTAACAGTAATCTGCCGTAGTTTACTTCTCTCTGTATTTATAAATGAACAAATTGTTCTCGAAGGGACAGTTTCGCGGCTATTTTAAATAATTTCAAATTTTTGAAAATAGCATTTTACGTTACATAGCTAAAGAAGAATAAAATGAAACAATGCTTTTGAACGAAAACCCTTTTAGTGTTCGATGCATTTGAGGGCTATTTTAATCATTCGTTCAACTGGCGAACACTAAACTTGCTTCACAATGCATTATTACAATCTACTTCAATCACCTTCTAGAACAGACCATCGTAGAAAATTATGTACTGGAAAACACAGGTTTATATTCGAGTTACTCATATTCGTCATTATTTTTAGTACATAACTCGTTTTTGTTGTATTTAAGAGACATTACGTACGCATGCGCTATGCCGTGATGCTCTCCCTTTAACTGACAAGATTGGTCCTGGTTAAGGTTAGCGGTAAACACAAAATAACTGAATCTAAAGGCCTGTATTACTTGAAAATTATATATTGAATATTCTCTGTCGATGTATATACTGGAGACATATAACTGCGAGCATGCACGAAGATTGTTTCCTTAACACGTTATCACGTTTTGGCGGCCTGACACAATGTCTGCGGGAATCTGATTAAAATAGAACGATATAGAGGTCAAGTTTATAGCGCTGATTTATTCAGTTTTGTACACCCGAATATTGCTGGCCTAGTGTGTTTTGTGGGGGGCAATTACAATTGTGAAGGAAGCAATCTGCATAGATAGGTCTTAGGTTTTCCCTTGCATTGTATTCTCCTAAAAGTTTCGAGCCCGGTCAGAAGTGTAGTCAGTCTGTCTACAGGAGAATTTATTTTGTTCTCTGCACGTACAAGAAACGAGTAATGCACATGTACATCAAAACCACGCAAATTTGGGCGTTTTTAAAGAACTTTACTTGTTCATTGGCCATAGATGTAATTAGTAGATTTATATTTAACTTTTTTAATATGACTCATTTGGGTTTAAAATACTCTGCTGACGAACAACGGGGATTCTAGCGTATATGGTCTGATGTTCTGGCTGTTTTACCTTCCCATTATCTTATTTGCTTCTAGGAATACAAACGTACCTATTCTAAGGCAAGTTGAAAATGTTAACGACTCGCAGTTGTATCAGTTTTACCTCCAAGACATCTCTCTATGCAGGCTACCGGGAATTTCACTTTCTATGCGGAAATATTGCCTAGCATATCTCTCAAGAAAGACAAGAATGCCTGCAGGAAATATACCACGTACAAAACGGTATGTGGTCTGGCTCTGAAGCGCAAACACACCAAGGGAAGGGATATACTCGCTTTGTATATATCACAAAATATATCATCATTGTTGTATTGAAAGGGAAACTGGAGTGTTACAGAATCACAGTGTTCTTTCCGGATAACATAAATCTGCGACTGTCATTTTTTCTTTTATTTTCTCTTACTTGTGTCTTGTTGTAATTTATAGCTAACAAATCGTACAACGCCGAGTCAACACAAGTAGCTGTGTGTAATGAAAACAAAGAAAATTGTAAATAAATCAGACTTTGTTCGCACAGTTCCTGCCCGGCATGACTCACCTCTAGTGATATACCAACCTCGAAGAATATAATATCGTATTGTAACATCCTTCATAATTAAACGACTAGTTTATGTTTGTTTGACATGAACATATCGTGCGAGCTAAACCAATATTTTAATTGCGTTTCGGCCAAAGCTAAGCAATTTCCCGGGGTTAGAATAAACACAAGTACACTAATTTCCGTATAAAATGCATCATTCCCCCGTAGACACACATAGGCTTAAAGTTAACCCTTGTCACAAAAGTTAAACATCCTCAAAAATTCAAATAAGAAGACAGATCGGTGTAATAAAGTAGATTTGGAGAATTGTCTCTTATAATATTTGAATAATCAATCGGATGTGTACATTTCCTAACTTGCTGTGCAAACTCATACATTCAACTCAACACTACGGCCCGTGGACTCTAGCCGATCTATTTTACAAACAAGCAGCTTTACTATAAACAGTTAGTGCTTGTTCTTGGTAAAGTTAAACTAATTTATTTGCGGAGATTACTGACAAAAACGTTGAGGCAAATATCGCTTACAAATATTTATAATCAGTTTGCTGTCATTTTGATTTTTGGTTAAATCGATCGGAACGCGCTTACATTTGTATTGATTTTCAATATTACTCGTGCCAAATATAATAAAATATAAGAAATGTACTCATGTGTCTCGTGTTATGAAAAGGACACCCAAAAATAAACTTAAGTGTGAAATTCATATAAACGTCTCTTGATTACACAGTTAAAATCATAATTTACTTTTTGTAAAACGGCCATGCCGATGTGCGCCGCGTACATTTGAATTTTAGTCCTCGATCCAAATAATGTCAAGGAAAATTTTATTTAATGATCTAAATCGATGTGTTGAAAATAAATTAGTTTGTTAAACCTTTAAATGTATGTTTCTCTGCTAACGACTTAGGTTCCAAAACGATTTGTTTTGACAAAACGTCCAAATAGGTTTTCGGCTCAACTCAATAGTCGTTCCTTTGAGCAGACCGCCTTTTGAAATATCCCAGTGATTCTTTGATCAAACGAAGATGCTAAACTTAGGAGTAAGAGATCAAGTTGATTAGTGTATCAGGTTATTAGGGAATTCTTTTTAATCTAGTAGAAACTGGTTTTAACGCCACAAAAGACTCACGAGTTCCGGTGTAACAAACTGCTAATATTAATGCTTCGAGAAAATGGAAAAGGCGTCAGTACTTCTCTTCATTAGCAGCTGGTTGGCTTCAAATCTTATTTCAAATTTGAACGGCACTTGAAAATTACTGCCGGTGTTAAAAATAATTAGATAGTTCAACTTCAAATATTGTGTGATTTTATCTGTCAATTCACTCTCTATTTATTTGTTTCCCTCTTAAAATTGTAAGTATTTTTTGTATCTAGCTGGTTTTGTTTTTAATTAGCTACATATTCATATTCGTAGGTGAAGAAAAGTTCGAGTTATGGATATTTGTTAACCTGAGCAACTGAAACTTCTCAAACCTTTTGAATTATTGAGACTTCACCTTAAGTAATCCTTTTTAGCTATTACTGGAGTCTAGTTACACCTAAAAGTCAAAACAACATCAAGTTTTAAGTAATGCAAGTGCCGTGTTGTAAGTGCCACGGTTATTAACACGTTTTTTGTGCATCAGTGTTGAACTTTTGATCGCATTTCACTACAAATTAAATCTTTGCACATTGCACTTCTAATATTCACAAAAACTAATCAAGCTTTGTAGTTTGTCTCAAGCAAAGCGCCTTTTCCGTTTAGCTCTTTTCGGCAAAATTACTTGCACAAAACAAAGCTTTTCAAGCAAGCACAGCAATCAATTTACTAATCACAGAATTGGTTTTCACGACGACTCCAGGCTAATAAAGAAAACTCTCTTTATCGGTTGTGTTTCCTGTTTTTTTTTACCGCGTTTTAACCATAATAATAAGCTGCACTTCTTTGTCTTCACTTCGTGTCTGTCTGCAACTAATCTTCTAAGCAAAGTTCAGAAAGACTTGTATTAAAAACGCATGGAAACAAATTAAATACAAGTGTATAATGATTTCTTTCAAGGTATTGATGAACTAAGGAATGATACCCATTCACTGGAAGTTATAGGAAAAATCCTCAAATTGTGAGAATAGAATATGCTCATATTGTTACACAGTTTTTCTGAAAAGGGAATAATCGCTAATTCTCGTAGTACTAAAAAATAAAATATGACTGATACAAATACATTGTTGATATAGAAGAGAAACAATATTTCTTCAATGTCCGGAAGAGCTGTATGACCCAGATTTATACAGTGGGGCTTATCAAAACCAAACTTTTCATTTCTTGATACAGCGACCTTGACGTTTAAAATGTAAAATGTTTGTCATTTTTAAAATGTATCGACTTAACAAATCCGATATGAGTATTACAATACAGTATTTCAATCTTTCATTCACAGCCATTTATTTGAAGCATAGATATCTTCATTAAGAATAGATCTAAAGCATCACATGACTTGATCGAAATAGAAAGATCCCATTATTAAAATAGCGACAATGTTATCAGTAAACATGCACACAGCGCTATTGATAAAAAATGTTTTCGTTCTCAGTTGATCATTGTTTATAATACATATCGTATCTCCAGCATTACTGCTGATGGCCTTCAATAGAGCTATTGGCCTCTGGGTGGCGAAACACAACTCTAAACGCTTACGACAGATTCTCTGAACTCCGCCTACAAAACAGCTATTTACATATTTCAACCGCCAGGCATTGGTAACAAGTTAACTGACACCTTAATAGATCCGGTTTGTATTCTGTGGAGATCGATCGCATCCAAACTTTCCCCGGAGCCGAATTCAATGCCAGATCTGTTGCTGAGATTTACAAAGCTTTCAAGGTAGTCTCTAAACCTTTTACACAAAGTGCGTACGGTTTTTTCAAATTGTTTTCACTTCAACATGGATGCACGACCTGGCTTCAAACGAGGTAAGAAACTTTATCCAACTTTCAGTTCTATTTATTTCTTTTCCCTTGCGCATTTGCTACTCAAATATCTGTCAGCAGTTTCTTTACAAAAAGGAAAACTCGCATTTAAGCCGGTATAACTAGTCACTTGTGACGTTTTTGTTCTCGAAAGTGAAAGTTGTCGTGGGGCATTGGTTGTAGCGAGAAAAACTGCTCGAGAAGTGCGCCCATAACTTTCATGCCTGCGTATCTAATTTATTCGCACGAATCACTATAAGGATTCATTTGAAGCAATTTCGTAGTTTATACAGAGCCTTAATTTGACAAGAGGACTTAGCAATGTGTAAAGATAATGCGCCTGTTGAGAGCGCTTAGTAAAACAAGCTTAATCCGCAGTAAATATAACCGAGAGTTACATAGATACGACTGCAATCTCTTCACCTCAAACCGATCGGTTGAAAAGCGCGGCGCAAATCTATAGCATTACCGATGAATGATAAATATCTCACGCTGTCTCACCTCAACTCTGGGACGCACAATTGTATTTAGTATGTTTCGTGGCAATCATTTGAAACCTATGTAACTAATTTTGTTTTCTTGGAAACGGCCGTTTCAACATAACTGGAATGTAAATCTCCACAAAGGGTAATCTTCGTTTGAGTAAACTCCTTAGACAGTTGGAAACTCCGCTCGATTCCCTCGGTTTATCGCAAAGCATACTCGGCTTTGTGCAATAGTTTAGTTCCGATTACCTTAATGTATTGATCTACCTGCCAGTGGGAATTAAGATTAAGGCCGAAAAAAAATTTAAAAATTTAGCAGCAGTCAAGAATGTAAATATTTGTTTCTTCGTGAAAAAAACTCCGGCCGTCAGTAAAATTTATGTCTCAGAAAGTCTCTATAATATACGAATATTCTTTCTTTAGACATAACCTAGAATAGTGATCCGTAATATTATTTATTTTATTCTGATTTAATTATCTCATTTTAATCAGTAATAAAAGTGCAATGTAAAAAGTTGTAATGTGTGGATATGTGGGGAGGGGGGACGAATGGTCCCAGAGTTTAACGCCCTTCTGAGCGCTTTCTCATATCAAATCTGTTTCTCTTTAAGAGTATCCGGGACTTACTGTATCTGAATATATCAACTTGCGCTTATGAGCCTAAAGTGTTGTCAATCATGTTTCGGACATTAAAAATGTTGTTCTGATTGGAACAGTTGATGTGAATCACGCCCTGAATTTCCAAATTTTCAGAGCTCTACTAGTACTACTCTTCAAGTATTATGGGCAATTGTGTATGCCACTAACATGTAATCTCTTAAGCTACGTCGGAGTCAGTTCTGTTAGCTCTAGATTCTAAGCGACCAGCCGTTGGCTAGCTTTTTGGTTTTTCACGTTGTATATTTTCCGTCCAGTATGGCAAACCAATGTGTGTGAATGTGGGTGAACTGAATTTTAATTGAATTTATAAAAGGTAAAACGATGCAGTTCATAAAATATGTACGCAAATTCAAAAGTGAAACTGTTATTTGTAATGTTTCTTCGTGGGATATTATCAAAATTATAATTAAAACTATTCTGACAGTTAGCAAGCTCGTTAAGGTTTGTGCTAATCTAGCTTATTCTAGCCGTATTTTCAAGCCATACCTCTAAACAGGGAACTTATACCTAACTTAAAGTCTGCGCTTTATTAAAGTGTGAGCAACACGCCAGTAAAATATTGTAAGTAGTCAGCCACGTTTGAAAATTACGAAGGACCGTAGCAAAACAGAAGACATTCCCAGTGTAAAGTAGAAAATTTGACCGAGTTAACTGCCTTCGCGTTTTCTCCTGGTATGTTGGTCAAGAGAAGCAGATTAAGAACTTTTTCCCAAGGAAAATGCTTTGTTTGTCTCTTGCTAGCTGCCACCCTGGTTAGATACTAGTACTAGATATGGTTTATTTTTCTATTCAAAACCCAATAGCAAACTTTGGCTTGTCGAAATGAGCAATATGTTCCGTAGTGCCGTAGCAACGACGTCTTCAACTAAAATTGTGTCGGATCTATTACAAGACGCTGTGTACTCATTATATTAGTATGACTGGATTAAAACAGTTTTCTAATAAAAGTATAGTGACATTTTAAAAAGAGCAAAACCTCAGAAGGTATACTAAGTGGTTTGTCAAGTTCGGTCAACCGTATACATGTAGTGTTTTTTTTATTATAGCTGAGATTCTATGTTAAGGTGTATCTTTCGATTCTACACCATCAGTTAATTTCTCTGCCTAGGGTAGGCATAATCATTGTTGCTACTTCCATTTACAGCTGTACCGGTTGTACATGCAGTCTTTAAAAATGTATTTGAACTCAGTATATTCAATACACTATGCAGTTTAGATTACATGCAATCTACGGTCTAGTTTCAGCCATTCTTGGCCTCGCGTGGACACAACACAAAACACCAAAAACTTGTACAATGTACAGTTTAGGATATTGTACAATTCAGTTGAACTAATTCGTTTATATCTACTTTCAATAAATCTGCAATTTGTATTTGCTGTAGTTTCTTTTGATAAAAAAAAATACATTAAATGATATGTCAGAAATTTTCCAATTTCATAATCCATACGAAATAAAAGTGATTTGAACTAAGCTGAGGTACTTTTTAAAAAGAAACAGTTGCAAAATGCAATATAGATCTGTGTGTTTGCTGTTCTCATTTGTGATTTATACAATATCTATAGTTGAGATTTAGTTTGTGTTTTCATTATTATTAAAACGTTTTAAATGGTACTGTGTTTGTACGTTTGAGACAAAATAAACGAAAATGTTTGGTTGTATCAGGAGCCATATTGACTTTGGTTAGCCGAAAAACGCAACGGGATTTTTCTCAAATTTCTACCAAGGAAACGTGCGTGATTTGAGTGAAGTAGTAAGCTCGCATCACATTGGACTATGGCCGTTGCTTGGCCAAGACTCTTTATACATAATGGGTAGGAACACTGGCTGATGGATAATGGGAGAAAAGAAGGCGGAAAGCATGATAGTATACTGAATATGATGTCGCAGAGTGTAGAATGCAGCCCCCTGGTCTACATAGCCTGGAGTGTTATAACGACCGTAATAGCAAAAAATTAAATTGACAGAAGACTGACGCCAAAACAGTGACGTGTTACAGACTTACTGTCATATTTATGGAGTCTAGGAAGCTGTCCTGATAGTTTAAGACAAATTTTCAAGTAAACATATAATACTGGCTTACGGCAAAGAATAGAACACGTACGATACCGAAACAAGTATTTTGCTGACGTTGAAAGCAATGACATCTCTCGCACCAACTTGCAGCAACAACTATATACAGTCTATATATACAGCGAGCACCCTACCTCGCGTCGCCTGTTAGCTTTCACAGTTAAAACCATTACAACAACAGCAGTAAGTATCGAAGCAAGATTTTACCGTCTGATATATATATCTTGTTTTTAAAAAGTGCGTGGAAAGAGGAAAAAGACAAAACATGTCAATTTTTAATAGATTCTGTTCGACCTCTTTTCTTGCTTCGATGGAAGAACTTCCAAAACAATATATATATATATATAGGAAATGAAGAAATGTCTTAATAAAGTTGGTCTTTTTATGTAATGTTTTCTGTTTCGTGTTTTAATCGAAGAAAACTATATGTGTGCCTGGTGCATTGATTTCAAGATAGTTGTCGGTCGCTCAGGTTCAAGTAAAAGGATGTATCGTCGGCGCTACAGCTTATAAAACGCCGCGGAAATGTTTTAATGAAGTTCGTTAACGAGACATTTTATGAAGCCCGTACTAGTGTATCGCTTTTAATATGGGTATTCAATTTTACTAAGAATAGATCAACGCGGCGACACCTGCCTTATAACATGCCGAGCCTCTTTCATAACACTAGGGCAGCCGTCAAGACTTAACAAGTCAGAAGGGCAGATGAATTTTAATTTCCAAAACTTCAGTCAGAGCAAAATAAATGTGAAACTTGTCTGATGGTGTCATTTCTTGTTCACAGAGATAAAGATAAATGTTCTTAGCAAATTGAGCACTCTGGTCCAACTGAAAGCAGTGTCCACGTTTGCAATAGAAAGTGTATCAAATTTCGCATTATTACCGACCCTATGTCTTGCCATAGAAATGATGCACTGATTAAAAAAGACGAAACTCAATCGCCTTGAAGAACGTCATGTTAGGACAAGCCGCCAAGACCGAATTAATTGTTGTGCTCAATGTCACTGAAGACTGCGTTGTGCGGAAGTTCTTGGCTATTTTGTATTGTACCCTACGTTTTATGGTCATTTTGAGCTTACGAGAGACGAAGAATTCAGTTGTTGAGAATTCACTCACAATTACTTTACATAAACAGTTCAGGAACTCTCAAACACATCATTTCACGTTGTCTTGAACTAGTACATATACGGTGCACTGACTTCTGTTTCTGGGAGACTGATAATCGCAGTGACTTTCCCACTGACAAAATGTTATGCAGCATTGCAGAATCCTTTGTAAATGCGAATATCATTTTAGAACCAGTTGGTATTAAAAATATTTAAATTACCTGTGTTTTATCAGTGTGTCAATCTAGTGTTTTTCTTTTCAAGTTCAAACTTCTAACATGTCAAGAAATTCAATGTATTCTTGTTCTAAAAATTACGATGTATAAGTTTATAAACTGTGAATTGAGCTCAAATGTATTAATTCCACGAGCTTTATTATCACATAATATTTCGATACCTTCTGTACAAGTTCCGTGGCGGTGGGATGGATTACCTAATGTTAATCAGCTCTCCCTATTCTAGTGATACCAACTTGCCACATTTAGAATACAAAGTAAAACAATCCGGAATATATTTATGTTAATGAGGTTGGACACGAGTTTTTAATACACTTTCAAACCTCGAGGATAATAGCTGGGCTTTCTAGAGTAAACACCGTCTTCACGGTATACATAAAGAAAAAACATCCTCTCCAATTTTGTAGCTAGTTTTCGTCGAGCTATCTGTCAAGCGAATCCGGTGAAGCCTTCTAGCACAAAAGGGCGGAAAGTCTGCGTCATTCTGATAAATTCACAGTAGATACTTGGCAACAGACAGAGAAGGCATCGATAGCTTCTGGTCTGTATACTGACTGAAGAAACAAGAAGGTGTTGGCCGTCCACATGAATCCACACATATCTAATTTGTTCCCGAATTTCCGCGAAAACTGGTGAGTGTACTTAGTGATCTACTGATATTGTTTTTGAGTTTTACACGAAGGAGTTGTCGAAATGGCAATTACTGATTAAAGAACTTCTTGTGCGGTAGTAAAGTCGAGCGTTTGTCAGTGGCTGGAGAAATAGGCAGACGAAGAAGGTAGTCCGCGTTTATAGGGGGCTCAAAACTTTCAACAGTGTAAAAAAAACTTTCTGTTTTTAGCTGGAAGTAATGCAATCTAAAGCTGAAGAAAGTACATATATATATATATTTATGATACAATCATGAAATTTTATTAACAAACAAAAGATTACTATAAGAATACGATCAAAGTCAAGAGACTTAAATTATCGCCTGATCATCACTTTGAAAATAGCTGGTTAAACGTTGAGGCAATAGCTAAAGAGACATAAATAGGGCTCTCATTAAGTCC
Organism: Epizoanthus scotinus; assembly: GCA_024757865.1. Taxonomy (NCBI): domain Eukaryota; kingdom Metazoa; phylum Cnidaria; class Anthozoa; order Zoantharia; family Epizoanthidae; genus Epizoanthus; species Epizoanthus scotinus. The sequence goes on along the minus strand of JANUFV010123894.1, from coordinate 11,171 downwards.
AAACTGAGCAGGTATCAGTTTAAATATTGTGATATCTATAGCTATAAACGCTATTAGAAATCCCATTTGTTAACACCTACGCGAAATGGTTCGGAACTGTATTCAAACATTGCGGATTTGACTCTTTCACTGCACGCCAAATTCAAAACCCGATGCTTCTAAGCGTAATAGTATTTCCTGCTTTTCGATGAAACGCTTCTTTATAATTTATAAAACCAAGAACTATCACGACATTTATCAGTTTTTAACTACGTTTCAAAAAATATTTTATTTTAAGTCCATTAATTGCTTGCTCGTTGATTCATGTATTCTAATAATAAAGTGAGGCCTCTTTTTCATTTATTCGCACGATGACTTTACGCCAGCATATAATTGAAAATGGAAAATTGGCTCAGTTATTACTAATTACATAAGATCAAGCAATGACAGTTCAGCAAACGGTTTTCGCAATCTAATATTTCTAGAACCGATTTTAAAGAGACTGAACTTGCAAATACAAATTATTGTAAACGGGAAGATTTTGAGTTCAAGCGGTCGTGTGGTTCTATACTCTTAGCTAAGTCGTGTGAGAGTCGTAATGATATAGTCGAACTATAGAACAACCCAAGCTTTTGTAATGTTTTATTCAAAGAACAATTTGCTATTCATCTTCAACCGCGCGGTTTCCTAGAAACCATTCTTTGCCTACCATTACTTCGTGGCTGTGTGATATTTTGTGATGTAATTCAGTAAAAGGCGACCCTTCTAACTAACAATAGCAAGAAACACATGCAATAATGACTCGGATCAAGAGCTTTTATCAGTTGAAAAGCGCGTTGTATACTCAAAACAGCTCCGTTTTCATATCTGGAGGGTGCAATTACAAACTTGTCGTGGGGACAAATTTGAGCGTTTAAACAAACGGAATATACTATATTTGAATATGGTTTTCTAATTACCCCGTGCCTTTCATGTTTTAATCTTTCCAACTGTGACACGTTGCTATCGAATAATTTTTGTCGGAGTTCGGTAGTTGCCTGGAGGTAAATTTAGGATCTTGAAAGTAACATTAGTACGCGCTAGGAAAGAAAAAAATGGAATGCGTTCAGCGATCGAAGCTTTCAGTAGATCGTTTTAGTGATTCAAAAGCATGATTAAGATAATTACAAAAAGCGAATTGTTCTTTTAGCTAAAGACGAAGCATAAATGATTGCTTACAGTTGGCGAAATTTGCTTTGTCGTATTTAAAATATTCCTGTTGGAACTTATCAACTTATTTTCATCTAGATTTTAAAAGCTTTAGTCCGTGAGAGCGACTCGAAATGGTTTAATGAAGTTTCTCTCTGCTGCGTGTTTTCTGAATGGTTTTATGACCAGGTCGTTGTATATCACTGATTAAGTTACCCAGGACAGACAAGCTGAATTCTTTAGGCAACACTACACGACTTAGTAACAAGTTGGAACTGATGACCAAATTCAATCCGGATTGTCTCTAAAAAAACATCCTTTTTAGTCAACAGTTATAAATCAAAGTTTAGAACTTACACTTGACTTTTATTGAACGTAGAACTTGAAAATATAAACCGCATAAATTTTTTTGAAATAATTGGAACTTTTTATTGGTATATACTGAAGGGGAGTGATTTTGATGTCGTGCGCGAAAACTATGCACACAAGACATATATCATTACACTGGACAGGAATAATTAAATTTTTTTGACGGCAATTTTTTAAATTTGCACTGTGAACATAGAGGATATTAAGGAGAAAGTGTTTGGTGGTTAACCTTATTTTTTGTCGTTCGTAATACATCGTTAAAAAGTCTGCTCTATTTTGCGAATAATGATTTTATTCAAAATTGTTTTCTGTTATCGCTTGTCGGCCAAATGAAAGTCTTATGACTACATCGAGTAAATGAATTGTTTTTAGACTGCCTAGTCAGTGCAAATGATTGATCGCTTTTTAATGCAGCTGTCCGATTAATTTCTTCTAGCATTAGATCCGTTAGATAAGAAAATAGAGTATGGTGTTCGCGAGAGCGTGAAGAGTAAACTTCTTAAATATGCAATAGCCAATACTTTTCTATAAAACAAACTGCACAATCCATTTCTTTTGGGCAGTTGAGCGCGCCATGAATAACAATCAAGCATACTCATTGTATTAAATAGTCACAAATTTTGTATCAGCGCCAATAATCAGATTAGTTAGGTAAATATTTGTATATACAGTGTGGGCAGGAGCTTTCTAAATGTTCCTTCTGAAAAAGAAAAGATGACATTAAAATTGACTAAAACAATTGATCAATCCTTTTAATGAAATCGAACCCGATAAAAATTTCGGCTTCGTCTTGCTGGCTTCACTTACGACCAGATGAGTTGTGATTTAGTTAGACAAGCTTTTTACCACTTGATTGGACGGCTTTTCCTCCAGCTGTGAATGATGCATGCACTTTGAAAAAGCGATTCGTATCGCATCTGGAGCAGAGGTTTAGATCAATGATAACCACAGCCTATTTTGTGCTCAAACAACCCAGCTTCCCGACTTAATCATCTATCCATCGATTTTACATACACTTTATTTCACTTTAAATTTTTCGACTAACAGTTGGAAGCAATACCCATTTATACTAATAAGGTTAAGTTTCAAATTTATTTTCTGTTTTCTGTGAACCATGCACAAATGTCTCGTATTCAGGCAATATTTAAAAAAAAATATTGTCCGAGCTTCTGGACACCGAAAAATGATTGACTGCCTTAATGTCGCGTATGACGCAAAGCCTCAATTTTTAAAGCCGATTTAAACGTTTTCACACGTGGGATCATTAAAAAACCTTTATGTACTTCTATATTCTCTTAGTCATATTTGCATACAAAACTAAAAGGTTGCTAAATGACTCTTTTTGAGTTCTGATCGCTCGAAGTAAACTGCCTTTCTTGTCGCTCATTACAAGTCGAAGAGCGTATCCCCGCCTTGCTGAGCTCCGATCGCAAATCTTCAAGGTGAGTGGGTGAGTTTAAAACTTCAGATTGAGTTGAAATTTACAAACTAGAAAGAATCTTCCAACTAGGTTAAAGCTCAAACACTCCGTGAAACTTTAGTTTAACTTAGTAAATATCGCCTCGGGGGCTTTTTTGTAATCGCTCAATATATTTTTCACGAGATGCGAAGTGCACTCATATTGGGGTATCGCAGGAAAACTTCGATGAGTTCCTCGAAATAATTAACAAGATTTTGATTTCATTTGGCTTTAAAGAGCATTACCGAAGATGAACTTGATCTTGTTCAGCTCTCTATAAGTTCAATATGAAGGTGTAAATGAAAAAAGCGGCATGTTTATACACAAGCAAACACTATTTTGACAAACTATCTTGCGAGTCTGATAACTTGTAATTAACGAATACACTCTGTCGCGCTTCAAGAACATCTACAAAAACTTTTTTAGCTTTCAGCTGCACCGTTACATCCGAATCGACTGCCAAAATTGAATGTAAAAATAGCTCAAAACGAGTGCCGAAGAGGAAACATTCTTCAGACATTTCCCAAACTGCCGCTTTTTTTCATAGACTTTCACAAACGCAATTTGCAGCAAGTCGGCGTTTCACCGCGCGGAAGCAAATTATTTCATTAAATCGGTCGAAATACAATTTGCGATTTTCCGGTTCTTGGATACATTCATAAGGAACCAAAAACATGGGAGCACTTTTGGAACCAAATCAAATTTGATGAAGTTGATCTTTTTGAAAGCATAATCTTGTCCACCAGGGATTAAAAGGGTTTATACTGAGCTGATTTTGGTGATTAAATTTGAAGTTGTTTGTCGGTTTGATGGAGAAGCTTGTCAGCATAGGGCGCGACATTGTCGAAAAATAATTCACAACCAAAGATTTATAGTCGGTTTAAATTTGTATTAAGATTGTAAATTCGCGTGTTTACGAGAGCTTGTTTTAATACACAACTCCTTGCAGGTGTAAAGCAAAACAGATGCGATACATCGAGGAAGTTACCAATTTGCAAAAAGATGATCTTAAAAGCTTGTGATACCAGAGGAAATAAATAACTTTTAGGTCAAAGTCGAGAGAAAAAAAGCGATTATTTTGTAAGCAATTACGTGCAAAGATGTGTGTCTTGAATTGTCAAAAAATTTATAAATTTATAGCAGTTATTGTTCCAAGACATATTTATCTTTTCTGAGCTATTAGTTAGAAGTAAGAAAAAGTGCGCTATCGCGGCCCAGCGAGTGTTTGCCTTTTTCAAACAATACCCATGTACTTCTGATTAATTTCGCTTTATTAACAATAATAATACAATCACTGCTCATAACAAAAGATCCACCAGCTGCAAAATTTGAATTTTAGCTTGAAGAACCATACTAGAAATAAAGGCAACTAGGAGGCGTTCTTGTATAAACTTGGTTTTCAACGTTTTCTATGGCGAAGATATATTGGTGTGAAAATTAAAGGGTTTATATAATCTTGGCTGGACTCATTTTGACTGTCTGAAAATGTACCAATATTTTGCACTATATCTTATCTCTAATCCACAAAAAGAAGAAACTGCATGTGTCTTTTTGTTGTTCGACCATCTCCTGGATGTAAAAGAAGTTAATTTTGCTCAGCGAACGAAGTTTTTGCACCCTGTTGTCATATTTGATATCAAAGTTTTAACGAAAACGAAATTTGTACGTTGTGTATCGCCGAAATGGATTTCTTTTCGTTTTTATTGGCGTGTTGCTTAACGGATCTCCAAATAATTATTCTATTCAAAACTTTTCAGTGAACCAAATTTATGCAATTTCAGAACCATAATTTGCATTGAGTCCGCACAAAGAATGACGTATCGCGGACATAACTATTCAAATTGACTGTCAAGAGCTGAGAACTATTTTTCACTACAATTGTTGCGGCGTGAGTCTAAATGCACTTTCACTTCTCACTTTCACGCGCGCCTACTGATTCAGTGATTGGCAAATCTTTTATTTGAGTAAAAACATCAGTTGGAAACATAAGTCATCTGGTTGTCGGTACATCCCCTAAATTCTTCAGTAATGTTTACTTCTCTGTTCTTTGTTTCAAAGACGTAATTTTGAAATTAAATCGTGAACACCCCCTGCTCCGAACGCGCCGGGACAACAGCGTGAAGGATGTGATAAAGGATATGCGAAGCGCGGCCAGTCTCATTGCGAATATATTTTTTAGCTTATTCCCGAGTGTAAATAGGCTTTAATTAGCATAGAAATTGGCTTTTTCGATGTTTAAGACCACTTCCTGAGTTTTAATAAAATCTATAAAAAGGAAGCTTAATGGATTCTCGGTGTTTGATTTATAGTTCTTGGGGAGTGAATTAGCCACAAATCAAATAGATAGTAAACCAATTTTGAACTAAATTTTGAGCTTGTTCCTATAACTATGTTGCACGAAAATGCCAGGGAAATATCTGAATTATTATTATATATTCGTTGCTATTAAGAACCTCTATTTGAGAAGATTTTACACAGATTGAAAAAACCAAAATCCCTTTGGAATTATTGTCAGTTGTTGATGCTATAGTTAATTCACATGTAAGTTGTATTTGTGGACGAATTTCTTGATAAAATTTAGAATTCTTGTATCACAGGAGTATGTGTCAGTATTAGGCTAACGTACGTAGTTGTCGTGGTGTAAGATTAGGTGTCAGATATTTAGATCCCGAGCAAAACACACACATATAGAGTATAACAGAAGGCGGAGAAGTCTAAACACAGAGAAAGAAAGAAGAGAAAGAAAAAGACTGACTGACAGACAGACGGAACGAGAGAGATGGACAAACAGGCAGACAGACAGACAGACAGACAGACAGACAGACAGTGAGCTAACTCTTGCAGAAAAAGTTGAAAAAATTAACCGTTGAAGAACAGTATACGGGCATTGACCTTTACCAAGAAACGGACAAAACAACAGAAGCAAGAATATGTCACTGTCTGAAAAAGGTCACCACATTAATAACACAGAGAACTGAAAGCCGCGACCTTGGAAAATACAAGAGCTTTAGAATTTCATATCCGCTAGCTTTTGACAAAGTGGACTCTCTATTTAATAAATATTTAGCAACGGAAACTTCCCATAACAACAGGAGTCTAATTGATCAAGATAGATTTCTGCTCAGCGGCCGGAAAATCAGGTACCTCGTAATTTGTGTTCAAGCGAATCCGTAGTTCTTTTATGATTTGCGTGAAATGGTACTCTACTAGAAGGTCAACAAGCATATCGCTTCAGCGGTTTTATCCACTAAAATAACTTCGTTATTATCACTTTGTGAATGTCATTTGCCTTGTATTTGTTTGAAGTTTCATGTCTAAATTTGTATAATGAAGCTTGTTAAGGAAATCCTTACTTCAATAATTCTGTTTCGACACGATTTGCGGTTGTTTTCAATGTGATGACGCATTTCTGTCGCTTATGAGTTCGTTTAAGTGTCAATCGCCGGCGATAATTTTAAATTTAATCTTCCTTTAAGTTAATAGCTTCTTGCAGTTTCAAATAAAAAAATTCACCGCTGCATCTTAAATGAAGTTAAATAAATATTTCCAAATAGGTGTTTAAAGTAGGATCGAATTTTTTATTAAATTCAAACCACTCCGGATGTTTGGACGAACTATGGAAAATATTAAGGAGAAATGTTAGTTTAATATCGATATCAGCAGGTCCTTTACAAAATATGAAAATTAAAGCTGTTTTGTTTAGACTTTTCCTGAGGATTTTGTGGAATTATGACTTGAAAAAAAGAGCTTCTTTTGTGTCTCGGTAGTTCATTGGCCCAGACTGCAAACAAAACATGCGGGTCGTTCAGCGCATGCGCGCTATAAACAAAATAAAGCAGTTCTCGTGAGAAAGACAAGGACAGAAGTTTATGGAGACTGGAATATCAGGAAAAATCTTTTGCATCTTCCGACTGGTCTGCTAAAGAGTACAGTATTAACTGTTTAATAACTTGGAGCTTGGCAGATACTACGGTATTGTTAGAGTTCAATTTATTTGTTTATGTTTTTTCATCAAATGTCCGGTTGTGCTAAATGGTATTGGTTTGCTTCAGTGTCAAAGTGCAGAATTGTTCTTCGCTTTTTGTGGCACTTATATTTACAATAACCGACCTTATTCTGGAGAAAGCAGAGGTGCAAGTTAAGTTTGGGAGTGCTTCTTCTGTTGAGGCAAATACCGTTCGCGCATTTCGCAAATTACTTGCTTTCATTCTCGAATGAAGCCCGAACGTTAGGTACTCAAACACTAAAGCACTGACCTTTTCAGATAATTTGGCGACTCATTATCTTCAGAGTAGTATATAATTTATTCAAATTCGCCCGACAATGCGTTGTTCGATTCAAACCACTACACCGGCGGCTCTCTACTTTGCTTCAAACTAAAATCGACCGCCCTTCTGTTTCAACGGTAGGAAAAGAACTCTTCACCACAAACTGGTTGATAAAGTTTTGTTTAGGCTTTAGCTCTTTAAACTGAAGGAAGTATACACGAGATAGCGAGTAAATTAGTCTGACGATCAGCTGCTAAGATATTTGAGTGCAAAGTTCATACATTTTTACTCAAGTGCAGAAAATTATCCACATGAACTGAAATTTGTTCCATTTTTTAATATTAACTGGGTATCAAAATTTTCGTTGCCTAAGAACTCCCTTGGACTTGTTGCATGGACAAGCTAGGAGGGACGGCCTATATACCAAATCCCCTACGCTCGCCAGCATTAATGGTGCTGGCATCCACAGCTGAAGCCGCCCGCACCTCTCCTTCTCCAGGACCAATGAGTGACCTTCATTCTATCTACTCCTCTTCCAGTGGGCGATATCTTGACACAGAAGCAGTCCATAGGATGGCATTTAGCTCCTCCCCCTATCAACATCGACCGCAGTTCGCACTGTACCATGGACAGACTGGTGAACATTACTCTGACAGAAGCCCACAAGAATTCAGCCCACATTTCCTGCAACTCCACCCACACTTAGCTGGAAGTCTGCTGCATGCAAAAACTAGCGGCCCGACAGCAGCATTCAATGGTACAGGTGCATTTCGTAGAATTGGGCCAGCCCACGACCATACCTTTCCATTCCACCATTTGCAGCACCAGAGAAGCTTGTTGGAGAGAGAACGACAATTGGAGGAAAGCCATTATACAAATTCAGTTAGTGATGGTGAGATTAGTGCTGATCGACTCTCGAAGGATAGATCTTCCCCTCGCAGTCCTGACAGGGATTTAGAGGAAATCTCGAATGGAGAACACAGAGAAAATTGTAGCCCAAAAAGTACTGTATCTTTTGAAAATCCAGGACCAGGGCTAAATGAAGTAAATGCAACCATCAAGAAGGAACATATCGAAAGTGGAGAAGTGTGTCGTGATGAGAATGAAGAACAAGCAACTATGGCAAAACGTAAGTTTTTATTTTGTGATTTATTTAGTGTTAGCAATCAGATTCATTCCCTAATAACTAACAGTTATTATTGGTATTATAACTTACTCAGCATACATCCCTTTAATTTATATATCTAGTATCATACAATATTATATATTTCATATATTTGGTGGATAGTCTCCCCAATTAGTATCACACTTGTGCTCAGCTGGATGTTCAAGTCTCGAATAAAGTTACTTATTATTATATTATTATTATTATTATTAATAGTGATACTGGCAAAATTAGTCTTGGGAAATTTAGATTATTTTCGACTGTGAGTTATGAATGCAAAGCTAAACTTATTTATCCAAAACTGTGAATTGTCCAAAATCTCAATTTTATATTCATGTTTATATATACATGGATCATATAAGTTGGGGATTAATTTATTGCATTATATTTTGGTTATCAATGTATGTGAAGTTAATTTTATCAGACTGTTCATTTCCCCAGTATTTGTTGTGAGAACGGAATTAGTTACATGAAAGAGTGTTGTGGTTGAGTTAAAAATTAAGAAGTGAAGTTGTTGTCTGAATCTGAAGGCTCACAGAAAGTTTATTAATAATAAATTATTTGAATGTATCAATAAAATTGCAGTAGATTTAAAACTCTGTTTTATTTGTGTTCTTAGAAATGTTGTAATTGCTGTGTTCATTTTCAAGCTCTTCAAATTTCTAAGAAATTAGAATGCAAAGACTGCATCATGATTGTGGTAGTTTAGTGCAACATAATTAAACCACCTCCCATTTTGACATTATGCGATATTTCCTTTTCAAGTGAATTTTCTTTAAGAACAAAGAATAAAGATTATTGGTTTTGTATGAAAGCAAAAGGTTCGATTTGTAGTTTCTTATGTTATGTTATATCATATCATATCAGGGCACTTTTTATTTTTGAAGTCTAGTTTAGTAACTGTCCTTTGGTTCTGCTAGTAATTTATTTATGTATCCAAGCTCCAGTAAGCTACTATGAATTTAAAAGCAGGGATAATAGAAGTCCCTTTGACTGGTGCCTCTATTCATCTATTCTTGTTAATTGTAAATATTAAGAACTGTTTAGAAAACCTGATGTGTAATATACTCCCTGAAGAGTTCTAACCATCTGGTTCATTTGCATAAGAATCACAAATACTGTTAACATCTCTTGGTTTCCATGACACTGAGAAGTGTCTCTTCTCAGACTCTTTTGTTAAAAGCACAGATCTTGTTTCCATCTTATATTTCTAAGAGGGTTACAAATACTAAGTACTTTGAGAAATGAGTAGCTCTAGAGAGCGACTTTTAATTGAACAACTACAACACTCATGGCTTCTATTTGGCCACAGAGATACAAATGTAGATATCTTGTTTTTCTTTCATTTTCTAATTTACACAGATATGCTAATTACAGAGTCTTAAAGAACTGTATTATGTTTCATTTTCAAAAGAAAACCTACTTAGATAGTACTAAATGCATGATATTTAGTTTAGAAACTAGTATTTGGGGTTTCATTTCACATGAATTTAAGAGTTTTTTTATAAAACTATCCAGTAAAATACCATTTCTTCATTACTTTTTAGTTTGGCAATACTGTGTGAATTTTATAGTTAAATACAAGAATGATCCAGACAAACAGATCTGTTTAACCTATCTTTGCAAGTTTATTTTTTAACAAACTTTTATTTGCAACAGGAGTGTGAGAGATACTAGATGTGTATATTGTTTTGTAAATAACACCTGTTTAAGGTGGAATAAAAGTTCTCACATGCTTTCTTTATTTTACAAGAATTGATATCTTGAGGATATTGATATATTCATTTTAACACTCTTTACGCTTAACTTAGTTCATAAGACTGTAGATTCATCAACACCTTAATGATAATCTGAAGTAAATCCAATGTAAACATTTTTACTGTATTTATAAACTACATCTACTGCAAGCTTACATGCGTATATAAGTTGCTGTTACTTTTCAATGTTTGTGTTTCTAGCTACAGGTTATTTGTTTCAGTAACCATGCCAGGCTTTTCTTGCCAGCAAGAATGTTGCAAAGTTGTCAGTATCATTTACTATTAAATGTGCCACCAGTTTGGCAGCTAGCAGTAGTATACACAACTAGGGTATCTGTTTAGTAGACATATATGTCAGAGCAAAAAAGGGCTTGTGTTCAGCTGAATGGCAAATGTTTGAAGAGTCTGGCGATGCTTTAAACACATACCTCTCTTTGTGAATGAATAATAAAATAATTTATCACAAGTATATGTTTAGAAACAATGCCATCATTCTTGGGTTTTTTTGTAAGACTTTGTAATCAATAGATCTTTTCTATTCCTGAATCCAAATTCAGTGGCCAAATATCATTACTGTTCCTAGCAGTGCATGTTTTGGCCTACAATACCATACTGTATGTTTATCAAAATTTGGTTTGGATAAATAAAATTGCTTGTGAGTATATAATTTATTATTATAATTATCTACATATTCATGATCAGAAAATGGATTTTCTAGTCTTTTGAAAGAAGAGTGCTTTTGTTCAACTATAATTTAAAATCATGCCAATTAAAAACTTTTGGAGTTGCAAACTTAATAGAAACTGTATTTCAGTCTTGAAAGCGTTTTGTATTGATCGCCAAATGTTGCTATCCAAGAACTTTTAATAAAATATGATTCAGTTATACAGGTTTTGGAAGACTGGATTATTATTTATTTATTTATTTATTTGCAGATTCAGTATAACAATTTATTACACAGGGTAGAATAACAATAGGACACGAAG